>SSHR01001258.1:0-23624 GCA_006518225.1 Fusarium neocosmosporiellum | reverse complement strand
TCAAGAGAGCTTCTATGACTTCATTTCCATCCCTGAATGTGACAGCAGCGATTCCATAGCTGCGTAGGCGGAAGATATACTGCATCGGCGTCGCTTCTGACCCTGGCGTGCTGCTGAGTAGGCACTGTGATGTGCGATGCTCAACCAGCTTGAGGATGCTGGGGGCGGCCTCTTGAGCGGCAGCGATGCTTAGGCCACTGGCCACCCTCTGCTCGATTGCCTTGCATCTTATTAGATGGGCCTCGTTGAGGACGAGAAGTCGCGAGATCGCCACGATGGCAGAGAGCCACGGCGTAAACGCGTCAAAGCTATGCTAGGTGCCGTCAGGAGCAATACTGAGGACACTAAGAAAAGAGACTATGAGACAATCATGCTCAGCATCCTTAGCGTGGTGATAGAGCAGAGATATATAGAACCTGAGCGTTGCCTCCTTGAGCTGGCCGAACGTCTTAGCAACCAATTGATCAGATAGATCCCCTTGAGACTCTTTCCAATGGTCCTCGATGTCGTCTAAGAGGTCCATAAGGTCATCATATGCCTTTTTCTGCCTATCGCTAAGCTTAAATGGCGGCCGCTCGGTTGGGTCGTCGAGCTCAAGGCAGCGGAGAGCATAGAGGATGAGCTGCTTAACCACCTGGGCGTACCTCCGCTTGGTCTCCCACTTGTGGTTATAACTAAATGGTTTCCTATTGGCCGTATTGATATCGAACCTATTAACTTCGAACCGGGCTATGTGGGGGATCTCCTATCGATAAAGCAGGCCCTACGTCTCCTAGATCAACTGATCAAGTGCTCGCAATATAAACACAAAGCTAAGATTACTAGTTTCATCTAGTGTAGCGGGGCTTAGGTCGATGTTAAGAGAGATTAATTCACGCAGAAAGTCCTTCTTATTAGTAAAGTCGCGGAGGTGGTTTGCTGACCCGAGCCGGTTAAGCCATGGATGTGGCTGCGTGAATTGGTCTGGCTGCTCCATGAGGCCGGCCTCTTTCTTGCGGATGGCGAGGACCTGGGCCTGGAAGGATGTGAAGGCATCCATTTGATTAGATGATTCCATAGTAGGCTGCTGTGCGTTGACCTTGAAATACTCGCTGTAGGGCCCTCCCTTAAAGAGCCTCTGGTAAATACCCCTGAACGCCATAGCAGAGAAGGAGAAAGCATTATTATCTCTTGCTTTTTAGCCTTAGAGGGTCTCCTAGCGCGGCGTCTCTCTTAAGATTGCTCGTGGACTCCGCGTAAGTGACGATGTATTTCTACTTCGTTAGAGTAGACTTAATAGCAGCTAGGGTTAAATATATATTTAAACCCATCTTAGTAGACTAGTAGGTTAGTGATTGCTAGTCTAAGGGGAAAGGGTTAAGGTAGTCGCTTAAGGTCCTTAATATTTTTAATATAATTAAATAATTATACCTATTAATTAACTAGCTTAGCCTCTAGTAAGAATAGATTATAAGGGAATTAATATAGGTGTCGTTAGATATAATTACTAAGGATAATAGCCTTATAGGTTTTATAGGTAAGGATAAAGAGTATTAGGATATAGGTAAGATATTTTATTATAGAGAAATAAATAAATATTTAATAATATAAATAATTTAATTAATTAACCCTTAAATAAGGCTTATAATTATTCTTACTAGATATTAATATAAAAGGGGTTATATTAAGAATAATTACTAGCCGGACCTTACGTGGGTTTTATATACTAGCTAACCCTTACGTGGGTTTTATATACTAGCTAACCCTTACCCGGGTCATAATACTATAACCCCAAGTAAGAAATCTCTTACCCTAAGTAATTAAATACTAAAGGTTAATATCTCTAACCTAGGATAAAATAGGCATAGTATTAATAGGGGTTAACCATATTAAATAACCCTAGATCTTAGGGTTATATAAATATCTTATTAACTAGGTATTTTATATATATAAGATTAATTATATTTAATTAATTATATTATCTTTTACCTTACTATAAATTTTTAATACTAATATATAATAGAAATATACTTTTCTCGAAATCCTAGCTAAGTAATAAAAAGAATTATAGGCTTAGGGGTAAGCTAATAGCGCCGCGCTAAATCCTTACCAAAAAAAATCAGGGGCTGGCTAGCCTATGATTATAATATATAGTAGGGCGAACATCCCGAATTAAGACGCAACTAGGTAACCAGATTTATTAGCCGCCGCGTAGATCTAAAGACTAAGATAGGTAGACGCTAAGAAGCCAAAAGGTTTAACTCCTTCACGCCCAAGGCGGTTTACTAGTACTTTAATATCAGGGAGGGCTAATATGGCTGGATTAAGCCTAAAAACACCATCAATATTAACGAAGGAGGTATTATAACTAGTTTTAGCAAGTATCTATCCTTATATTTTACTAGCTCCTAGATTCTAGCCGATTAACCCTTTTATTTAGGCCTAGATGGCCTGGTTATTAGAAGTGCGGACCCAAAGCGGAAGGTATTTCTTAAGGGACTATAGACTTAAAATTAGATATTATTTATCGAGGCTATTACTACTAATAGCCGCGCCTTAACCCCTAGTATAATCTTTAAGGGGAAGGAACTCTAGAAATAATAGTTTCTTAATAAATTTAAGAAGATAGTAGACTAATATTATATAACTTCGCCTAATAGGTAGACCGATAACCATATTAGCGTTAAATGGCTTAAAAGAGTCTATCTGCCCTAGACCATGCCTGCCGATGACTCTGACGTGAGACTGATCATTTTAGATGGTCATGGGAGTCATGCAACGATATGTTCTTCCTTTCCTTCAGCTTAAGATCACTATTAAGCGACGAAAGGACGAATAGATAGCCACATGCTTTTTGAACAACATTTATTATTGCTATCTGCTAGCAAACTGCTCTCATGGGCTCCAGTTGTTGGACAATGGAGTATTCAATGCTCGCAAAGCCGCATATCGACAAGAGCTGGAAAAGTTCGCTTCATTGACTGATTCCACCCCGATGGATAAGGTCAATTTCATCAGGGCCTACGCCAAGGCTCGTCAAGTTGGAATGACTAAGAAGAACATACTCTCCGGCAGGAGGGTTATTAGAAATTGGCCCATCTCACGTGCCAAAGCGCTTCGGCATCCAGAAATCCAATAAGATAGATCAAATAGCAACCCAAGAGTAACCCCTAAACCTACGCCATATCTTAACTTAGACGATACGCCCAAGACGAGCCATCAAATTCGTGATCTTAGGCTAAATAAAACACCAAAGACATAAAGACGGTATAGCATAATAGCAAAGGGCTTTAAGGCTCAGCAGCAGATAATAGCGGCGCATACTATGAGGATTGCTAGTCTAGAGGAGGAATTGGCTCGCCTAAAGAGAGGGAAGAAGAGGAAGGCGGTGCCAAATCCTAATAAACGTTTTATGACTCTTGGGGAGACTCTAGCTAGTGGAGAAGCCATAGCCAAAGAAGAGACCCAAAATATGCCTGTTATGGTGAAATCTATCTGTTCAGGCGAGGAGGAGTTAGAATTGGAGGCTCGCTCGGTCATCGAAGTTAGAGAAGAAATCATATCCCATCAACGAACCACGCGATCAGGAAGGGTTATCAAAAAATTCAGGATTTAATGCAGGAATTTTATTATTATTTATGAGATTAAAGATTTTACACATATCCCTCATTTTGGTCAAGTTCTATATAAGTAAAGTTAATGAGTTTTAGTGGTGCTTTTTTTTTTTTTGCGTGGCGAAAGAGTGGGTATGGCGAAAGAGTGGTTGTGCATGGTATGAAGAGTCACCTCAACCTCTACGTTGCTGCTTAAATGCTAGAGCGTCTCAGAGAGTGCGCTTCATTATGTTTATGTTTATGGACGCCGATAGTTGACAATGATGTGATACCTTTTTGCTCTATGAAAATGGTGTCTGTCTTCCACTACGTAACCCTCATAAGAAGGGCTCTCTATAGCTCTATGGGGAACTTGCCATCAAGTATTGGGACAGGTCAAAGATACCCGTCGCTACCTATCTCTTCTTCACTGCACAACAGACTCAAGAGGGAAATGAACAGGTTACAATGGACGTTCAGCCGTGACGACAGGTGAGTTGTCGGCGATCTGATTCAGACACAGTTTGAAAGCACCATACGAGAGTGTTTGGCGACTTCATGAAGATCCGGAAGACGATACTCGGCCGGGAGTCCGGACCGGAGTTTGTGCGTCCGCGGCGCTCGCGGGTCGACGAGGATGGGATCCCCGAGACCAGCATTTCCGGCCCACTACAGCAGCGGGGTAAAGGAAGCCGCCTGGAGGCTATTCTACTGACAGGGGTGATGACCCAAGGCCAGCGATGCTCACAAGGGTACAGAGATTTACCAATGCCGAGTGTTGGTACGCCGGCTTCACCGGACTACAGGAAGTGTGAAGACCCCCTTCGGTGTTTGAGCTTCAACCCGAGATGAGACAGCAGGCGGAGAATCAAATGCAGCACGTCTTTGAGCCCCGTAAATCGTTGCAAATCAATACTAAGGTCGGGCTGTGCTGCGATGCTCGCATGGGGACGACTGGGCCTTTCCCCTCAGCAAAGAGCAGCTGCGTCTTGCCGACCAAACTCTATTTTTTTGGTTATACGAATGCATCGGAGATAGGCGACGGAGATAGTCGAGAGAAGAAGTTCCTACATGTTACCAATCAAAGCCAGGAGGAAAGCAACGTAACGAAACGGCCACTGCCTAAGCCTCAGACCTGCAGCGAGCTATGCAATGCACCCCGCGGGCCCAGTCACTCGATCCACCCCCTTCGGTAGATGCTTGGACAGCCCCTGACCCTCGTGTGGGCGGCTTCCCCATCTACCATTGCTTGTTATCTTGGACGAATCGGGCCGTCCCGTGTCGGCTAATTTCTAAAGCAACGTCCCGGGGACTTTCGCTCCGATCCTTGCGTATAGGCTCTTACTTCGCTTTCGCTTTCGCTTCGGTGCATGATGCAAAGCGAACGTCAAACTCTATTACATTCTTGTTGTTCTCGTGATGGGTTGTCAACGAGTGGGGGTACGAGGCAAACAGGATCTCCAACGAGCAGTCGTCACCCCGTCACAGCAAGGTAGTCGGTAGATTCTGTCAATTGTAGGGACCTTTTCTCTGTCCAGGTTGCGAACAAGCTTGGTTTACAGTCAAACTTTGAGTAGCCAACGGTTTATGGAGATCACTTTGCAGAAAAATGTCATTCTAAATTCATAGCTTAAGCCCTATGGTCAAGTAGCTTGGATCCTGCTCAATCCGTGCTTTCAACTCGAGAAGCTCGTCCATATCCCATGTCGCCCATGTGAACCGACCCTCTAGAAAGGCACTGTTTGAGCCTGCTAGCCAAACAGCATAGTCGCCGGCGAGTTCGATCTGATCCCAGTCAACCCAGTCTTTGTCCACATGTTTTGCTACCAGAGGAGTATAGAAGTGTCCAGGATGGAACGAGAAGATCCTGACGCGCTCGCCAGCTGGTTTCGCCTGCTGCTCCGCCGCCATATGCTGAAGAATCTGTGCCGTGGCCGCTTTACTGGCTCCATAAAGGGAATTCAGTGGGATGAGCGTCCCAGCAGCGGCCGAGGAGACATTGAGGATGGTTTTAGGTCCTTGGAACCCACAATCATAGTATGCCATGAACAAGTTCAGAGCACCAAAGACGTTGGTTGCAAAGATTTCTTGAGCAGCTAAGAGGGAGATCTGCTCAACCGGAACCGCTTCGTTGACCATGACTGCCGAGTTAACCAGGATATCGATGTCGTTAACTTGGTTAACAATCTCAGTAATCCTTTGGTAGTCGGTGAGAGAGGCGGAGAAGACCAGGCATTCAAGGTTGGGATACTGTTCCGAAAGGCTTCTCTTTGCATTCTCCAAGGATTCAACTGTTCTTGAGACAATGATTATCCGTCGGACGCCAGCTTTAGCAAAGGCGTTTCCAATGGCATAGCCAACACCCGTAGCTAACAGAAGTCTAGTTAGATAGAAGCCAAGTTGTCTGTTGGGAAAAAAACATACCTCCTCCAATGATAAAGACCGTTTTTCCAGTCCCATCAAAACCAGAGTTTGCAAGCGAAATGCGATCGTATGGCTCTGAGCGGTACTTCTTAGTCGGTCGGGGGACCGCCGCGAGTGGTTTGCGGTCTGTTGGTGACTGCTGGTCAGACATGATGTGCTAAGCTAGGGAAGACAAAAAAGAAATCACGTTGGATATGATCTGCCACTGTTCAGTTTGACTAGAAATGAAAGCAACTGTAATTTGAATGAAGACTTGTTTTTATATCTAGAAATTTCTATCAGATATTAGTCAATATTCCCAGGGTAATGATAAGGAGTCACGTCTTAAAACCTCAGGCGTGTATGTATCAAGTACCACTCAGTCCACAATGACGTTCCCTATGCTAGCTCCAATGACGACTTCAATGCCGAGTCCCCGACTTGCAGATTAGGCTTGGTCATCAAGAGCCGGCGTTATCGAAGATGAAATCAACCGCGGCATGGCTGTATCGTTCCGGTCTCCAACAGATTCCCGAAATTGCCGCACAGGTCGACAGCACTCCGGCTAGCACCACATTCCTATATATATTGTGGTTCATTCTATAGGATAGCCGACTGTTTCTTACAATCTATGAACGTTGTGATCATTCAACAGTAGCCGAGGCCACCATGAGTTCACCTGATGCTGTTGATCCTTTTACCTTTGACGTTGTTGTCATTGGGTCTGGGTTCAGTGGATGCTACCTACTTCACATCCTCCGCAAACATGGATTTCGAACACGAGTGCTGGAATGGAATAAGCAAATCGGAGGTGTATGGGCATGGAATGTATCACGTCGTCCATCTCCCCAGAAGACTTTTACACTTGGCTAACGGACGTGACACAGCGCTATCCGGGGGCTAGAGTCGACCATGAAATGCCCTGGTATGGATTCTCGGATCCAGAGATTTGGGGTTCTTGGATGTGGAAAGAGCGATTTCCTTCATACCAAGCATTGCAGTCGTATTTCCAGCATGTGGCGACAGTTTGGGACCTGCAACGGGACATTGAGTGCGGGACAAAGGTAACCTCGGCCATTTACGTGGAGAGTGAAGCTCAGTGGCAAGTCAAAACAGCCCTGGGAACCACTTATACATGCAAATGGCTGGTGAGCGCCGTTGGTACCTCCTCAAAGCCAAAGTTCCCTGTTTGGAAAGGGCTGGACAAGTTCGAAGGTGAGATACATCACTCCTCTGCCTGGCCTGAGAAAGATTTGCCCATGGACGGCAAAAGAATGGCAGTCATCGGCGCCGGAGCTAGTGGCATACAGATTATGCAGGAAGCCGTCAAGTCTTGTTCTAGTGTCACTCATTTCATCCGAACGCCAAACATGGCTTTGCCAATGGGCCAACGTCAGATTCAAGAAGACGAGATATACGCCTACAGACCACTCTTTTCGCACATGTTCAAAGCGTGCAGAGATACACCTAATGGCTTGCCGATATTGAACACGGGGAGGGCGGTTCATGATGACTCAAAGGAAGACCGAGAGGCGCTTTTTGAAGAGTAGGAGAAGATGACCTTAATCGCTTTTCGTTTGCTAACACAGATAGGCTTTGGAAGCGAGCAGGCTTCAATTTTGCCCAGGGATCCTACAGCGATTACTTGGTTAATCGAGAGGCCAATCGAGCATTGTACGATTTCTGGTGTAAGAAGCGGCGGGAAAAAATCCAGGACCCAGTATGTGTTTTCCTCATCCCAGCCCGGCTCTGTCACTTTTCTTGATGGAACGTTCTCTGACATACAGACACTAGATAAAGAGGGACATACTCGCGCCACTCGAGCCACCGTATTGGTTTGCGACCAAGCGCCCAAGCTTAGAGCAAGACTACTATGAGGCTTGTGATGACCCAAAAACTACGGTTACAAATTCCCCAATCACCGAATTTACGCAAAAGGGTATCAGAACTGCGGACGGCACACATACTGAATTTGACATCGTAGCGGTATGTACCGGTTACGACGCCATTACCGGTGGGTTGAGGTCGCTCGGAGTCAAGGGACGCAACGGGCTTGACTTGGACGAGAAATGGGAGAAAGGGGTGGTGACAAACCTCGGCATGATGGTGAATGGCTTTCCAAACTTCTTCATGCTGTACGGTCCTCAGGGTAAGTGAAATCACCTCTTCATATGAAAAAGCCAGGAACGTTTTAATAGGCGCATGAAAGCCCCGACATCTACCGCTATCGGACCCATCTTCGCCGAGCAGCAATGCGAGTGGATACTCGAGGTTCTTCAGCGCTTGCGGTCTCAAGGCATCCACGCCATTGAGACTAAAAAGGCGGCTGAGGAGGAATGGAGGAAGATGGTTCTTGAACTTGCGGGCCAAACACTTCTTGTGGAAACAGATAGCTGGGCGACGGGTGCAAAGTAAGTAATACGCTCTCCCCTCCATCTTCATGCCTTTTTTATGACGATTCGGACTAATGATATTTTCCCTATAGTGATCCCAAAGGTAGGAAAGAATGCTTGCTTTATCTTGGTGGAATGCCGGCGTACTTTAAGCATTGCCAGGATAGTCTGGAGAATTGGAGGGACTTTCAGATATGGTTCGAGGCAAGCGAACTTGGGAAATTATAACTAGAATCATCATAGAAGCATGAAGAGTTTTTGCGTTGGGTATTGCGCGTCATCTGATGGAACTTCTGAAGCGGACTTCTGGAAAGCCGTGATGTGACTGGCAATGCCTGATGAGGAGCATCTCGAATACATCACTTTCGTGTTTTCTTTCTACAGAGCTTGCATTTATAACCTTGCTACAATAATCTTTGTAGAGATGCCAGGTGAGCAAGTGCGTCATTCTTCCATACTTATGCTAAACAGCTCTTTTTCTTCCTTTTTTCAAGGCCAATAGTGTAGATATTTCAAGAAAGGTAAGCGGATTCGAAGCAGGTAGATATATGTTGAATGTTCTAGTTTAGACTAACGATTGTTTGAGAGAAACAGTTCTCGACTCACTCCTTATGCCCAATGACCCAGCTGTCCAAGGCGAGGATTCTCGTACGTGGGTTCTTGACCCATTCCTCCACCTCCTTTTCCAAAGCAGCTCGGTCAATGTCTTCCACCTTGCCGAGGCCTCCGGCCAAGACTCCTGACGTCCAGTTTCTCTTATTCTCGGGGCTTGACCAATCCCACGACCCGCCCCCCATCTCGATGCATTCCCACGGGAATCCAGCCTCGTTCACCCATTCGTGATTCAAATGACTCCCGATGGGGTGCGCACCTCGTGCGAGTGAGCCGGCAATAAATTTGTTCACATGCTTCTCCAGTAAAGGATGTTCCGGGTGACGAAAGACGTGGCAGTTGTCTCTCGTGGCGACAATACCACCCTTTCTCGTCACCCTTCTCATCTCCTTCAAAACGGTGATGGGGTAGGTGACGTGGAGGAGGACTTGATGTGCATGCGCGATATCAAAGCTCTCATCTTCGATATCATCCATGTCCTCCGCATTGCCAACGCGGAACTCAACATTGGTGATGCCCAATTCTTTTGCATGCTGCTTAGCCAGATCAATGGCTCCTGATAGAGAATAAGCAAATCGAACGACTGACAGATCCAGCGTGATGCACTCACCTTGCTCATGGTCTATGCCCAAGACATAGCCATTTGGGTTATGCTTTGCAAGACTCAGGGTAATGGCACCTGTACTGCACCCCACGTCAAGGATGCGTGTCTTTTCCTTAATATAACGAGCAATGTGAGGGGCGTTGTAACCGATGTTGCGATGCGCAAAGACATCGTCAAAACTGTACATCTGGTTCGAAGTGTAGTCAGGCTTCGAAGCCATGGTGCGTGCAAAAGGTACCATAGGTTGCCCACGTGGGCCAGATGGCAATGCACCATGCTTTGGGAGCACGATGCGTTGCACAGCTCGTGCTGTCTGAGAGAGTCTGAAGTTGGAGAACATTTTTTTTGCTTCTGATGGTGGTTGCTAGAGTAAACCTCAAAGTTAGAAAGGTCTGGGCCAAATATTGGAAAAGAGGTAGTGAATCGAAGGAGCAGGATACTTGGCCAACCTGCAGCCGCACCGGAGTATTCGGGGCTATCAAACTATCAGGGAGAAAGGAAATGCCGGAGCAACGGCAGATTGAATCTGAATCTCCGTGGAAACGGCGGAGAAACGGCAGACTTAATCTCTATCTCCGTTGTTGCATTGCATATACCGCTAACGATGGAACAAAACAAGTCGGGGCATCGGAGGCACCCCCTCCTGGCCCCCCTGTTTCTTGCCGAAAGGCCTTGCAAGAAAGGGATCTACCGTACTCGGAAACTCCGATACTACCCGGTGCTGATAGGCCGGCTTGAATGTAAGGATTGAATGGTCTCGCCAAGTAGCACCTATGTGTTAGTTGCGCGGAAGCGGGATTGCATCCTGCATCTTGCACATTGGCCAAGGAGTCTAGACCACCGCCAGTTGCCGGCACGGCTACTGCCAGGCCTATGACGACGAGTAGATTGCGTATGTGCAAGAAAATGGCTCATCCTGAGCGATTAACAGCAAAATGAATGGGAAACCCGGCCGTCTACGTGCCGAGGGACTTATGCATCTCGTCATTAAACAGGTCCTTGAGATGTCGTCACGCCTCCCTTTTAAGTTGAGCCAAGACATAGGTGCGTTAGGATACATGCATGCGTGGTTAGAAATAGAATACCAATGGCTAATGTTGCTTGTTCGGCCCCGGCATGGGTGACGGAACCCCGAAAGAACTATAGTATCACCCGAGATAGCCCAGCGGCGAGGAGTTACATTGACCATCCACTATCCAATCCAAACAAGTGTGTCCCCCTCAGCTAAACATTCCGGCGCTAAGCAAGAAATCATGCTTTGACAACGGCACACCTTTGTGACGGCAGATATCGTACGCCGTGGTCATGTGGAAAAAGTAGTTCGGGTACACATACTGCATCAAGACGTTGGAGGCAGATGCGAACTTGATTGGGTCTCCCACTCCTTCTTTGCCTTTTTCAGTTATTCTTCGGTTAGTAAAGTCGTTCTTGAGTACTCTGGAGTAAGGGGACGTACCGCTAGGCCAATACGAGTACCAGCGACCTTCGGCCTCGCTGCCCTCGTCGCCAGCTTTGATTGTCTTCAAATAGTCAACCGTCGCCTGGATGCTCGAAATCATGCCAGGGAAGTCGCTGACGTAGTCGGGCGGGTCGGCAGGGCTGTGAAAGCTCCATTCAGGGCCAAAAACACCGCTGCGGACCATGAGGTTGCAAAGATGAATTTGGAAAGGGAGGGGTTTCATGTCGGGGGCGAGGGATGCTTCGGTGAGAAAGCTCTCTGGCTTGTTATTCTCAACACACCATTTCTGAGCCTATCCTTGCATTAGCCGGGCGGTTCGACTTGGTAACTCGTGTGCAGTGGGGGCAGGGTCAGGTGGCAGTGCTGCTAACTAACCTTTTCGAGCACTGCTTTCAAGCAAAGTAGCTGTCGGATGAAGACAGGGACAGTGACATGATGCAAGGATACTGACGACATGATGACAATACGAGTTGGTAAGATAGATAGACCGAAGAGGAGAGGTTGCTTTAGAAGTCTGCCCAAGTACGATAAACAGTAGACACTTGATGGTTCAGGACGCTGCAGATATACTGCCTAGTCGTGACCACATGAGTGGGGAGACGCAAGTGCCTGACTCTGTCAACAAAATGTGACGCGTCGCCCTCAACAGCGGAATTCCGTGATGGGATTTTCTTCAAACTTCCTAAACAGTGTGTTGCGTGACTCATTCCGTTCCTGTCGGATGAGAACATTGCCGAACAACGGATAGATTCGGATACATGGTAGGAGGGATAGGTTCCACCATGCCAATACACAAACAGATCTAGTCAAACTCTGAGTACATATCCGCTCAATTGTATGTATCAGTACATCGCGAAATAACCTTGATGGTCAACGTAACTGCCGGACTACCCGGCTTTAGCGACTACGTGTGTTGGTCAACATGACTGCCGATTTCCCGATTTAGCGAGTATATGTGTTTTATATTTACATGGTCTGACTATTTCTTGGTCTGTGTTGAATTAAGCTTTGAGGCGGTTCCGGTCCTCGGAAGCTAATTTAATAGAGCCTCATGCGGGAAATTTGCCTGATATGTAACACTTGGCTCGGCCCGGCCCCTCCGCCGACAGGCCCTCCCGGCCGAGATTGGAGGGGTGCGGAGGGGAGGGGTGCGATGGGGAGAGCCGCGGCAGGGAGAGATGCGGCGGAGAGACCTGCGGAGGTGTGGCGGGGAGAGGTGCAGTCGATGAAACCCCAGATGCAAGATAACCGCTCGAAGCAGCTAAACCCTACACATAGCCCACGGTGCTATGCGGGGTATCTATCGGTTCCGAAATAGATTCCTCTTTTCCCAACTGCTCGTATTTGCTCGGTCTAACAGGTAGAATGAGTGTCCCGAGGACCGGAATCAAGCACGTAGAGTCATGTGCTATTGTAATGCTCACAGCTTGAAAACCTCGCTCTGGAGTGGCAGTAGCAGCACCATCGTCAACACTCAACATCAATCAGGGCCAGAGCAACAGCACTATCAACATCAATAATCATGCATGATCAATCAACCTTTCTCGACATTTTCCCAAAGAACATGAATCTTTTTCAAACAGGTGTCGTACTTTTTCTGGCAGCTATAGTGCTGCATACAATCCGATTTCTGCTCAAAGGCAAAGGAAACGGGAGCCAAAACGACCCCCCATATGGCTTGAAGCTTCACAACTATCTACCGAGATGGGTATGCGGTATCATGTACAGCCGCAACGCCCTGGCCATGATTAAATCCGCTCGTGCACAGGTGAGTCCCCCCTTACTTATGTCAAGGCAGTATCAGTCGCTAATGACTTGGCCTCAAAGCATCCCTACACTCCGTACAAACTTGCACGTCTGGACACCGATATAGTGATACTTCCGGATTCTGTGGTTGAAGAGCTCGCAGGATTGCCAAACTCGATCGCCAGCAACATTCTTGCGCTTCAATACGATCTTGTTGCTGCTTGGACTGGATTGAGCATGCTGCAGGACGTCAATCTGCACTTGCGAGTCGTCCAGCGGCGCCTGTCTCCCAACATGCGCCGGATTACCCTGGATTTGGAGGAAGAGGTGACAGATGCTATCCAAAGTCTCTTCCCACAGCCTTCTAACGGCGAGTGGGTCGAGATGAACCTTTACCATGTGATGACAAAGGTCTCTGCACGAGTCTTTTCTCGCATGGTAGTAGGTCGTCAATTTTGTCGTGACCCTCGATGGGTTGACTTTTCGATCAATTTTACCGAAAATGGTACGAGCCTGTGATTCTAAAAAGCACGAGCTGCAGCACGCTGACTCAAATCTATAGTCTTCAATAGCATTGTCTTCATTCGGAAGTTTCCAGCCTTCCTGCATCCAATCCTCCGATCCACCCTTCCGTCCGTTACCAATGCGATGAAGAATATTCGTCAAGTCGAAGAACTCATGGTCCCCGTCTTTACGGAGCTGTTGAAGCAGGACAGCAAGCCACGAGACGCAGATTCTAGTTCCAATCTTGAAGAAGGCGGTGCGATAGAGCACGGCCCCCTCGATTGGCTTCTGGATGTTGCCTCGGGCGACGAGCGGGATCCTGTAAAACTGGTTCACGCTCAGATCCTGCTTGCCCTGGGGGCTGTCCACACGTCGCTATTCTCAGCAATAAATGTCTTGTACGACCTCATCGCCAACCCTTCATACTTTGGGCCCCTCCGAGATGAAATTGAAGCGGTATCGGCACAGGGATGGAACATCGACTCATACACCAAACTTCACAAGCTTGATAGCGTACTGAAAGAGTCGCAGCGCACCTCACCGCCATTCTTGACTGGTCTGCGCCGCGTCATGAAGCAGGACTATACGTTCTCCAATGGCGTGGCTGTCCGAGAAGGACAGTATATCTGTGTTTCCACGATTCCGGACCGGAGCAACGGAGTCACGGGCGCAACAGATGCTGACCTGAGCGGCTTCGATGGCCTGCGCAGCTACAACTTGAAAGCCAAGGAAGGTTCATGGAAGACTGCCAGCCACCAGTTTGCGACGACAGAGACCTCGGCACTCGGTTTCGGCCACGGCCGTACCGCGTGTCCCGGTCGCTTCCTGGCCTCGCTCGGACTGAAGATCATATTTACCAAGCTATTGAGTGAGTACGACCTCAAGTTTGCCGAGGGGTCCAAGGGCCGGCCACTCAACATTATGGCGCATGAAATTGTCTTTCCCGATCAAACGGTCAAAGTTCGGATGCAGAGACGAGAGAATGCATCGACACCATTCTAACAAGAGGACCACCCGATACACAATGGCTAGAACTTCTATTCCCAGACGTAGCGCTGTCGCGGAGAGTTGGTAGAAGATTAAATTTCATGGCCATATTCATTATCTTGAGTCTCAATGTTCGTGGGAGTTTGACGTAAATCACAAGATTCAGCCAGTTTCGATGAATGTATCAGGAAACAATAAAGAATGTACTTGATCAAAAGAAGCTATCATTTCAGTGACTCATGCCTAATTCTACTACATCTGGTTCTGCATGGGCTGCGGCTTTGCTCGTCTAGTTGATCGGACGCCTTGCCGTGGTGAGATAATTGTCAAACCGCAAGTAAGCCCCTTGAAGGCGTCAGCATTAACCGTTGAGCGACTCAAACACAGTACAACGGCTTACCAGCAGCGATGTCATCTTCAACTCCTTGACGGATCACAACGTCTTCACTCCCAAGGCTTCCCAGGATGGCTTTGACATAATTCAAGGTACTCGCAGAGCGCACCTCTGGGAGACGGTCGCTGGAAAACACGTCGACGCTGACCTCGGATCCTCCAGCGCTCGTGATCAAATCAGCAAGCCTCCGGGGACCACTCAGATCACACTGACTTAGTGCCGCTTCCCATTTCTTCATGAGACTCGGAAGAAACTTGAAGGGAGCAGGATCATCGCCGTTGCGAAGCACCAAGGGACGTGTGAGGTCTGCCTCGGCCCACTGCAGATACCCACCTGGCTTCAACATGTGAGATATGTTGTCGATGACTAGTTTCCAGTCCGCGGCATCCATGCCTGCGACGAGGGCGCGAACGTGGATCATGTCATATTGGCCGTGGTATTTGGGATCAAAGGGCTCTTTCGCATCATGCACACTGAATCTGATGTTGTGAGGGCGAACCTGCTCCGGCGGAAACTGCCTCGACGATATATCGATAGCATCGACACTCGCCTCTGGGCGGTTTCTGGCTACCTCAAGGGCCCAGATACCCGTCCCGGTTGCAATGTCGGCTACTTTTGCATTTCGAGGAAGCGACCTCTCGATGTCTGGGTGGATTAGGTATCCCACGACACTGTAAAACGGTAAGACCATGACACGGTACGGCAACTGAAGCATACTTACCTGGTCCAGATGGCGTGCTGCTCGTTGAGTCTAGATGTTTCGTGAGTGCCGTTCAGAACCAAACCGCACCACTCACTGCCGGACGGAAGCTCGGACTGTTCTGGCAGAGCTTACCTAGCAACCTCTTCGCTATCACGCGAGAGAAGGTAGTTGTCAATGGCCATTTCGCCGCACCTGCGATGAGACAAAGTAGGGGGTGTATGTGCAGCTTGCTGCTTGCGTGCGGCACGGTTCAACAAATCTTTGGGGGGAAAAGACTGCCGGAGGAAGTTGAGCAGCGAGAGATAAAGTGACTTATGCAATATAAAGACTCTTTGTGATGGTGAAAGTCACAGGGCCGTATGACGTCGGCAACGCCTATCCCGTATAGGGTGGATCGAATGCAACCCTTTGCCTTGCATCATCTTGTTTGGAAAGATGTAACTCGGACTTTGGCTTCACTCCGCATCTCCGCAACCTCGGCAACCCCGCAGCTTCATACCTGCCTGAAACAGCTGAATCCTTATCATGCGATGTGTAATAAATCAGTTCTCGTCGGGGGTAGCCTAAGCTCACACCCGTTCGTCCGGAGTTTGTTTCCCCCACCCCTACCAGCATTGCAGGGGCCGATGGAGGGGGGGTGTGCTCACTAATGTGATAGCCCTGGCTGCATTGCATTGCGCTGCATGTATGATGGCGGGTCGGCTATCGGCGCTTCCCTCTAGAATCTCTCATTTTCAACTGCCGAATTGGTATTGGGTAGTGATCAGCAACCAGCGTGGGCAGGTTGACGCTCTTTACTCGTATCGCATTGAGTCGTGGCCCTCATCACGGAGTGTTGAGCCAGATACCTCTGTGGCAACGTGCCGGATCCCAACGAGCCACCCTATAAATTGTACAAGTTTTTTTTTTCTCTATCTCCAGATGAACCTCTCTGTATCGTATCTCCATCACATTGAATTTGACGAATTTTTGTTACCAATATGCCAACCAACTCCATCGTATACAACGAAAACGCAATGGATTCTGATTCACACAATGTGACCATGTTCATGTGGAATATCCAGGCACTGAAGTCCCGGGCCTCTACTGCCATCGACACCGACTTCATCAGTGCCTTGATTGAGACACATGGGCTTGCCTGGCTGATAATGTCGGTCTTGTCAACATACTTTATCCTCATGTTTCTATACTGGCCTGGTATCGGGACCAGGCCTCCCTTGGGGCAGATTTACATGAAGGTCGCTCCTCGTTGGTTCTCTGGTCACAGATGGTCTACATCAGCTCGTGATGTAATGAGAAGGACAAGTGAAGTGGTATGTGTCAAACCCGATCTTCCTTCTGTTCTACATCTTCATCCATAGGTCTCTACTGACACGACGGAATCATATAGTTTAAAGGTCACGCATACCGAATTCTTCGTCATGATGTGGATCTCATCATGCTTCCACCTTCTGCCGTGAACGAAGTTGCTGCACTTCCCAACGAACTGGCCAGCAATCTCCATGCGCTTGAGTTTGACCTGGCCTCGCACTTCACGGGCCTGGGGTATCTCCGCGATGCACACCTGCACGCCCAGTTTGTTCATCGCAAGATCAACTCTAACCTGCCAAAGTTGGCAGCAGGCATTGAGCAAGAGGTTGACCGTGCGATTGAGGAATTGCTTGATGCTCCCCTTGACGGGTGGAGGGAGGTCACCATTTACCCGATCTTGACGGAGCTCTCTTCTCGGGTGTCGGCGCGCATCATGCTTGGCAAAGACTACGCGACTGACAAGAAATGGCTGCGAATTGCCCAAAAGTTTACAGAAAACTGTAAGCCTTATTTTCCCCCTGTCTTCTCCTTGGTCTAGATCTATGCTGACCTCGTTCACCTCTTCAGTCCTCGGAACTGTGATGATAATGCGATACTCCCCGAGTATCATGCTGCCCATTTTGAAATGGGTACTTCCCACGGCATGGGCTACGACTAGGTATATCAGAGAAGCAGAGGAACACCTAGGGCCAGAGTTCTCCAAGCTGCTCGCTCTTTCAGAGAGCAGTGGTTGGAAGCCAGGTGAGGAGGAAGAGAAATGGGGCATGGAACGGCTAGTCCAGCTGGCCAAGGACAAGGAGAGGACTCCGAAATCGCTTGTTCATTCCGAGATTCTGCTCATCCTGGCATCTATCCCAACCACCGTCTTCAGCGAGATCAATGTGCTTCTAGACATAATCTCTCATGACGGACTCGTCGACCAGGTCCGCGAGGAGATACAGCAAGTAGCGGCAGAGGGCGAGTGGTCCTTCAAGTCGTACGGGAAGCTCTACAAGCTCGACAGCATCCTCCGCGAGAGCCAGCGCCTTGCTCCGCCGACCATGATCGGCTTGCGTCGAATCATGGAGAGGCAGCATACATTAGCTGACGGGACTGTCCTCCCAAAGAACGCGTACATCTGCGTACCGACCTACACCATCCAGAACGATCCGGCAAATACGGTCAATCCTCATGAATACGACGGATTACGCAGCTACAGGAAGCGCGTCGCCGAAGATGAGGGGATCCAGTCGACCAAGCACCAGTTCGTCACTACGGAGAGCACAGTGCTCGGCTTCGGGCACGGCCGTACAGCTTGTCCTGGTCGATGGTTGGCGGGTGCTGCCCTCAAGATCATCGTCTCCAAACTGCTTATGGCATACGATATCAAGCTCCCCGAGGGTCAGGTGACCAGACCCCCGAATGGTGTCGCTCATGAGTTTCTGGTGGCTCCTGTGGACGCCAAGATTCTCCTTAGAAAGCGTTCGACTTATTGATTCATTTCAAGCACTTCGTCTAACTCAGAAAGAGGATGGATCGCTTGTGGGGTGAGGGTGAGAGGGCGGGCAGCACTTCGAGTGTTTTGTGACGGAATTCTTGGTACTGTCAGATTGGTCCGGTTGAATGTCAGTAGTCTGCCGCCACTAGTCCATGTTAGTTCTAGCAGCAGCCCATAAACTGCCTGTTTGACTTTTGAGCTCCTGTTACCTACTCACGGGGTCAGCCATTGAAGCGTTGTTTTCCCATGTGAGCTGTCCGTGTAGTATTGCAGTGACTTGTACGTTTAACAGTACGGTGTGGGATTAGTTTCTTGGTCTTCAAACAGCAGGGGTGTGTGGTTCTTTTCTTGATAGCCGCTTTCCCCTCTGCCGATCGGCCGCTAGTCCCCGACTCCAGCTTCCCGTATGTCCCGCGCACGCACGTATAAATACGTTCGATACCCATGGATTTCACCACAACAACCTACCACCTGCGTCTTCACTCGTGAACATTCTAGTGAGCCATAGCATAAATGGCGGAAAAAATCATCGTCGTGGTCGGGGCGACGGGCGTTTTGGTACGTCAAGCCGATATATCCATGCCAGATCTGATGTGCTGATACTAAATCTGACCTCTAGGGCGGCGCTGTGGTGAAGCATTTCAGCCACTTGAAGGGATATCAAGTCCGTGCCATAACTCGTGACACCGAATCCCCAGGGGCCCGTACCTTTCGCCAGCAGAACCCCGAGGTGGAACTCGTGCAGGCAAGTTTGGACGATGAAGAATCCCTGTATCACGCCTTTCAGGGGGCATACGCCACCTTCACCCCTACCTACTACTGGAAAATCGTCGCCATGTCTCGCGTGCGAGATACTGGCGAGGAGGAATCTGCCGGTCTGCATGTAGCAGCCCGGGCCCACGAAGCGCAGCAGTATCGCAATCTCTTCAATGCTCTCGCTCGTACTCTGAATGACCAAGAGGCCGCTGGTCAGATCATTCTTGACCGTATTATTCTGAGTGCCCTACCGAATCCGCGAAACTACCCGCTGGCATATCACTTTGCTAGCAAAGCTAATGTAAGTCAAACTTAATAGCTACTGCGCTTTCATGAACACTGGCACTATGACTGACCGGCATTCCAGGGCATTGCCCAGCTTGCTCACCTGGCAGGCCAAGGACTACCAGGCTTTCAGAAAATAGTCGACCGCGCCAGCTACCTTTACATTGGTGTGTACCTTGACAGCTTCTTCAGCGAGTCTTACCTCACAGTCGACGGCCGCCACTTGATCGGGCCACAGAAACAGCCAGACGGCTCATTCCTGTTTCGACAGGTGGCTTACCCGCCGTATCATTCTCTTCCCATGATCTATGCCAAGACAGATCTGGGTCCATTGGTCGAGGCACTCGTCTGCCGCGCTCCAGCCGGGACGCACCTTCTCGGTGGGCAGCCGCTCACTCTTGAAGAATTCGCGATGAAGTGGGGTCGCGCATTAGGAGTGTCGGTCAAGTGGGAAGGCATAGACGTCGAGGAAATGGTCAGCGAGTTCCCCCAATCAGCCCAGTCATTCGTGAGGACTGCCTCGCATGCTGCGGCGTTTGTGACTGAGTACGGGTTTGACGGTGGACTGGGTGCAAAGTGGCCTTCGGAGGTTGGAGTACAACCAGGGGAGCTGATAGATGTAGAGCAGTGGGTCAAGCAGGGCGACTGGAAGAGATGGGTATGAGCCAGAATGCTAGAGAAGCGACCCGTGGGCCAAGTTTGGGGGCTGTTTGATAGCTTGAACGAATACGAGATGCAATGTAAAGGGCGCCGCATAGGTACCGTTTCGTCGGTGGCGAATAAGTTCCTGTATAGTATTCCAGGGTGCCTGATAGCGGACTGAAGCCCCGAAGTTGGCTTGCAAACCCGCTGTTCTATCTTTACACTGCAGTTGTTTCCTCTTCTCCCATTTGATTCCTAGGTAAATTCCAGTCGACAGAGCATAGCCAGCATCGCACCCCGTCACAGGTGGCTGTGCCGACACTACAGGAGCTGCCATTCCGCTCGCCCGGGTCTATTAGCTTAGTGGGGAGGCCTTGATGTGACATGCAACATACCCCAACCATGCCTAGTATGCCTTGATGCCCTGCGACATCTCAACCGGTGCATGTCGGCTAGGCTCATGGGGGGTGACAAGGACGGAAATGCCGTGTTCGCCGTAGCCGTTAATTCAAGCCCCACCCATCTCTTAACCTAATAGGAGAATATTATATGCATGGGCGGAGAGAAACCCCAATGCAGTCATAAGGATCTTTTGTTGGGCGCGACATAATTCCCCGTTTGGAGATGCAGCTGACGCAAGAGTGTCTACCTTCTGGTGTTTGAGTGAAAGAATCAGCCATGGCCGAGGATTACTGTCTCAGCTCAGGAGCTAAAATATGGGATGGCCCTGAAAGCAAGGGAAGTGACTCGCAAGCTTTAATCCGTTGAAGACGACTTGGCAGGCTTACCATCTTATCCTGTGCCAGCCTCCTTTCCTGCTCTTTCAGACAAGAACTATCAGATATCGAGAACATGATTTCAATCACCCGTCTACCTGAGAATGACTACAGCGCCCGCCTCAACGTCATTGTGGACGAGGCACGCCAAAAGTCGCCCTTTTACGCCAAACTATACGGCGAGTTACCACCGGAGGGTCAGATTACACTCCACGATCTGCCACTAATCGACCATGCCCGATACTGGGCAGCTTATCACGACTCGGAGCGACTAGTCATGACGGGCTGTCAGAGCGACGGCATTTTAATGAAGACTGGAGGTAAGCTATTATCATGACCATGAGACGACGTTGTTAATTCAGTTTTGTGCGTAGGCACCACAGGCATTCCAAAGTTTACAAGTTACTCTCAGATTGAGCTACTTCGCACCGCTTCGCTATTGGCAGACGGACTTGTCCATGCAGGTCTGCGTGCAGGCGACAGAGTGGGCAATCTCTTCTACGCAGGCGACCTCTACGGCTCCTTTCTCTTGCACATTCTGAGCGTCATATCTCTCTCTATCCCCGCCGTCCAGATACCCATCGGGGGCTTGATGTCGCCGGGGACAACTGCGCATCTCTTGAAAATATGCCGTGTAACAGCTGTGCTGTCAACGGTCACTTCCCTTGTTCGACTGGCTTCCTACTGCCGCCCACGAGGGGAAACGTTTCCGCTCGTGTCAGCTATCATGTATAGTGGCGAACCATTGTTTGAGGATCAAGTCGCGGCGCTGGCCTATCTCTTCCCCAACGCAACTGTACGCAGCTGCATATACGGGTCGATCGATGCTGGTGTAGTGGCTGTTTCTGCCGGAACGTCGAACCCTGCCGAGTACCAAACCCTCTCTGCCTCAGTCGTGGCAGAGATCGTTGTCGACGAGGGTGGCATCCTTACCCCGACTGAAGAGCTGGCTGCCCCCGGAACACTCGTCGTTACCAGCTTGATCCGAGACTTGTCACCTGTCATCCGTTACCCAACAGGAGACCGCGCTGAATGGGTTGACAAGTCAGCGGGCATCTTTCGGTTGCTAGGGCGCAGCGAACAGGCTGTTAGGCTTGGTCCGGTTTCTCTGGATATCTCTCATCTGCGTCAACTGGCCCAAGCAGCGCTGAAGAGTGTCGCCATCGAAGCATTCCAGGTAACAGTGTTTCGCGAGGGATCTAAAGATGCCATGGAGATGGCAATTGACACGAGAGAGCCACCCCCATCGGGAGCTGGAGACGTCATCGTCGAATTGCTTAATGAGCAGAGACCGATGTTCAAACAACACGTGGAGATGGGCTTAGTTGCCCCGGCCAAGGTCACTTTCAAGTCCATCAACGATATGAAAACGAATTCTCGCAGCGGCAAACTTCCTGAGATTGTAGATTTGAGGATCACAAGCCATTGAAAGGGTTAGAATATCGCTATCGTCTCTGGATTCCACTGTTTTCATGTGGAAATATATCTATAGCATTATGATGTTACGGGCAGTTCTCTCCTTCTTGACTCTGTTTCCTGTGTCCTCGCATGATGGCGGAGCTCGCTTCAAGTGATCAACATGGGCTCAACTCGCTTGTCGCCGGTTGCTCGTCTCGCAAGCTACTAGACACCCCAACTTACTACACATTAATGCCAGGACCGGCCCTCTCGCGATAGCCTCCCTATTGTCTCTTTTCTCTGTTCTCGTGGGCAAGTTAGTTCCCACCTTGGTGCTTTCGTTATTGTCTACTATGGTGCCACTTTAATATCCGCACCCCCCAAGTGTGGAGGTTACATCGCGTCTTCATCCGTTGCATCCCGCTCCCGCTCCCGCCGCAGGGATACAACTAGTAAGTTCCCTGCATATTGCCACGCCAAGAAGCTGACGAATGGTTGCGCAGATTTGATCACGTTGGCCAAGGAAGGGACCCTGTCGGCTCGAGCAAACCTTAAACGTTCAAGCTTTAGTTTCAGATTCATCTTCAGGGCTACGTAATGACCAGTCACACGCACCTATGAGTCAAACACCCCTGTACCTTCGCTTTCGCATACCTTGGCAAACACTTGAGCCAATTACTTTAGACTATTATATTGCACATACATGTTGGCCAAACTAGATAAAAATACCTGGACTACTCGACAAGTGCCTGGAAGTCTATGGAAGCCAAGCGCAAGTGAGTGGAACTATCGGTATCGTGACGCAAGAGAATCACATTCTGAGAAACCATGGCTGTCTCTGATCTAAGCGAGCCCAGTTGACTACATCCGGTACTCTCCTTGGCAAAATTAAAGTTTTGCCGTATGCATGTCCTTGTTCCTCCAATCTTTGACCACTTTCCTCATAATCTTCCCGGCCGCATTGCGAGGAATCACATCCACAAATTCCACATCCCCTCTCAGGCGCTTGTAGTCTGAGACCCTAGACTTGACATACTCGGCCAAACCTTCCCCTCTAATCTTCCCTCTAGACTGCGGAGTGAGAACAACGTATGCACGGGGCACCTCGGTTTCGCTCTCGTCAACCCCGATCACCGCTGCGTTAGCAACGGCTGGGTGCTCCATGAGGTGAGCCTCGAGCTCCGCAGGTGCGACTTGAAGTCCTTTGTACTTGATGAGTTCCTATCATGGTTAGCTGGGATCTCTTGGATAGAGATGCACGCTTGGAGATGGTTGACTTACTTTTTTTCTGTCAACAATGAAGAGCTCGTCGTGCAACACGCGCAAAACATCGCCAGTTCGTAGCCATCCATCGGGTGTAAAAGCGTCTCTGCTGGCCGCTGGGTTGTTATGATAACCTTGGGTTACAATAGGTCCCTTGAGCAGCGCCTCACCCGGCTCGCCAGGTGCTACATCTCTCCCATCGTCATCCACTAGCCTGGATTGCGTGTAAGTCAAGCCCCCCGGCTCTGGTGTGGAGACTTACCTCATGGTCACATTCGGGAGTAGACGTCCGACACTTCCCACCGTGTATTGAGCACCAGGAGCAACATATGTTGCTCC
>SSHR01001257.1:0-48762 GCA_006518225.1 Fusarium neocosmosporiellum | reverse complement strand
AATTTGGTTGAGAAATCGCGCAGTTACATCATACGCGCATGGTCAACGTGAGGCTATTTTGACTGGCGGTTGTGGGGTACAGGCGGCTGTGGGGTACAGGCGGTTGTGGGGTACAGGCGGTTGTGGGGTACAGGCGGTTGTGGGGTACACCACGTTATTATTTAACAGATTAACCTATTATCTTACTTATACAGTGGTCAAGCTGCTAGATGGTTTCTACAACTTGGTTTCGGTAAACGGGGTAACTTGCCACGTGTCTGCACTTTTTTCGCAGCAGGGGTTGAGCGCGTAATGTTTCCCTTTTCTACGTTAATGTTTCAGAAAGATAGTCGTCGCGGACCTTTGCCTAAATTTCGACGCCGTCGGCAGATGGACTCGGGTTCTCAAGCATGGTTGAATAGGCCCGATGAGCGGGGTTACTGGGCGCGGGGAGTTGCACTCCTTGCGGAGATACTAACGGCTTTGAGGCCATGGCTCCGAACGGACGAAACCTGGGGACCCCGAACGAGCCCACGGGATCAGCAGAAACGGAGAGGGTCAGGCTATAGTTATATCCGCGGTCGGATAATCGCCAGACTAAGTAGGTCCTCGGGTTCTCTAATATGGCCGAAATGGCAGACGGCCTGATGGGCGCTCGGTATATAAGAGGTTGGCTAGTTGGCCAGGCCGTGGATCTGGGATAACGCGTATGTACTGCTGGGTTCCCAAGGCTCTAGAGCCCAAGTTCACTATGCATCATCGCATGGAGTCTTGTCATCTTGCTAAGAGGGCCTTGTTTGCTCTGGGCCTCTTTGGCTCCTTGGCCTCCTCTGCCCCTACACCCCTCGCCCCCACCGTCTCGGTCAAGAACGGGACCTATGCTGGCGTGTATAGCGCCCAGTATCACCAAGACTACTTCCTTGGCATGCCATACGCTCAGGTGAAGTCCACCTGTCCCAACTTGCCCTCACCTCGATGCTGACATCTATTCTAGCCCCCTGAGCGTTTTGCACTGGCCAAAGAATTGGATACAGCGTGGGATGGCAAACACCAAGCCACCCAGTACCCAACCCATTGCTTTGGATATGGAGACGACCAGATCGGGTATGAACAGTCTGAGGACTGCCTGTACCTGAATGTTGTCCGACCTGCCGGCATAAAGGACACCTCCAACCTTCCAGTTGCCGTCTGGATCCACGGAGGGGGCCTGTTCATGGGTGGCTCTGCTGACCGGCGGTACAACCTGTCGTTCATCGTCGAGCGGAGCGTCGAGATGGACACGCCTGTTATTGGCGTCAGCTTCAACTACCGTCTCTCTGCACTCGGGTTCCCGTGCGGCGAGGAGGCTCTGAGCGAGGGAATCACCAACCTTGGCTTCCGAGACCAGCGCCTTGCCCTGCGATGGATCAACGAGAACATCGCTGCCTTTGGTGGTTCCCCTGACAAGGTCACAATCTTTGGAGAAAGCTCTGGTGCTGAGAGTGTCTCTGCACAGGTGTTTGCGTACAAGGGTAAGCTTGCCTTGCACCAGCCATATTACCGCAAGGTCTCTAACAGAACCAGGCCGCGGGGATGACCTCTTCCGCGCAGCCATTGGCCAGTCTGGCTTCGGCGGTGCCATCGGCCGATTCCCAGGAGGCTTCAACGCAACCGACGACATGCAGGCCGTGTACGACGCCCTGGTCGGCAACGTCACCTCGTGCGCCGACCTGGTAGGCCAACCCGAGTCTCTCGCATGCCTGCGCAAAGCGCCCTTTGAAGAGATCAACAGCGCATTGAACGTCAGCCGAGTTGGCCCCTGGCCACCAGTTTTGGACCACGACTTTATTGCGGATTATCCCGCGAACCAGGTGGCCAACGGAGACTTCCCCAAGATCCCTATCCTGGTCGGCGCCAACTCGGATGAAGGCGCCGCCTTTGGCACAGGCAAGGGTCCCAATGGCGGCGGCGTCAACACCGACGAGGAGATGAGGGATGCCATCGCAGCCATCATCCCATCTGACGCCGAGTCGCACTCTGGCAAGTCTGTAGACGAGCTGATCGACGAGCTGATGGAGTTGTACCCCAACGACCAGAGCGTGGGAATCCCCTCGCTCGAGACCTGGCCGCACGTCATCGAGCCGAACGACACCTTTGCCCAGTCTCTGGGCGCTCAATATCGACGAACCGGGGCCCTGTTTGGAGATTTTTCCATGCAGTACCAGAGGCGCCGGGCCAACAAGGCTTGGGCAAAGCACGGCATCCCCAGCTACGCGTATCGCTTCGACGTGACGGTGAATGGACTCCCCCCGTTCGTCGGAGCAACGCACTTTCAAGAGGTAGGCCCCACTCGTCAGCTTGCTCAGTGACTGATACTTGATGAATAACGGCTAACCGCGCTGTCCAAAGGTTGCTTTTGTCTTTGCCAACCTCAACGGAGATGGATACAGCACGAACCCCTTCGGAGGTACCGGGGAGTATCCCGGCAAGGCCAAGGCCCTCGCTACCGATATATCTTCTGCCTGGATCAACTTCTTCACCAGTCTTGACCCTAACGGAAAGAATGGCTTGCCGGGCGGCCAAGAGTGGCCGGTGTATGCTATCCCCTCTGGTGGCTCTGACGGGGAGGGGATTGTGTTTAGTCTAGAGGGCAGCCTGGTTGAGGCGGATGATTGGAGGGCGGGCGGAATGGACTGGATGAATGAACATGGCTTGACGGTTTTTGGTAACTAGCGAGGTGGAGGAGTTGCCCCCCTAGCTGGCTGAACATGACTGAATCTACACTATTCTGCAGTGTTGGCTCCTGCTTTCCATCTTGTGACAAAGGGACAGGATTCATCTGATTCTCCAATAATATATAATGCTTTACTAGTGAGCCTAGACATGTTACAGGCAAGGTAAGATGAGGCTCAAACAGCTATTTAAAAATAAGTTCTATATAAAAGATGATGAATCTAGACCAATTATTAGAATGAAACAATCATCTACTTCCAAGTGCCCACCTCAACGTCTATGCCTCAAACCCCACAATCCAACTTCTGGGCTTCGCACATCTTGGCGTACAACCCATTCATTCGAATAAGCTCCTCGTGCGACCCTACCTCGGAAACCCTCCCGTCATAGAAGACGTAGATCCGCGTCGCCTGCCGGACAGTCGATAGCCGATGTGCAACTGCGATGGTGATCCTGTCCCCAGTCGCAGCCTCCATTAGAGCGGCCTGGACGACGCGTTCCGACTCGGTGTCCAGGGCGCTCGTTGCCTCGTCTAGTAGAATAACGCGAGGTTTCCTGACCAATGCCCTGGCAATCGCGATGCGCTGCCTTTGACCTCCAGAGAGCTGACTTCCCCTCGTGCCACAAGGGGTGTTGAGTCCCTCTGGTAGTGACGAGATGAAGTCCCATGCGTTGGCGGCACGACACGCTTCCTCAATGTCTGCGTCTGAGGTCAAGTTTGATGCTGCGCCTTGTGAGATGTTGTCGCGGATGGACCCGGGAAATAGAGCCGGTTCCTGCTGGACGAGTGAAACATGTTGACGATAGGAGATTGGATTGATGTCAGTGAGCGGAGTTGAGTCGATGCTGATGGTTCCGCTCGTCGGGTCGTAGAAGCGCTCCAGGAGGGAAATCATGGTGCTTTTTCCGCAGCCGGACGCGCCCACAAATGCCACAAACTCGCCTCGTTCAATCTGTGTATCATGTAAGTAATAGTCCAGGCTGAAAGCTAAGCTTGGGGCCGTATAAGTGAGAGACTTGCCGTCATTGACACCCCTTTCAAGACTCTGTTGTCAGGAGCCAAGGGGTATGAAAATTGAACATTTTCCAAACTATACGTCGAGCAAGAATCAGCAGGCACCTTATCTTGATTCTGTCGTTCATCGACCGTTGGCTGCAGCTCTGAAAGCCAAAAGTAGTAATTCGCGGCCTCGTTTGCCTTGGTGAAATCTGAACATGAGTTGTTAGCGAGACTGTAACTCGGCCAAGAGCCTATCATCGACATCCTTACTGCTTGCGAAGCTGAACATGGTGCCTGCCGCCGAGGCAGAAAAGAAAACGCCCATAAACGAGACCATGAACTGGTAAAAAGTAATGTCGCCATCATTCACCAGCTTAGATCCCCACCTGAGACGGTTAGCTATATGCAAGAGCCGGAAACCAGATGTCTGATGTCGGTTGGCTTTGGGGTTCAAACTCACCAAAATCCAAGAGCAAGAACAAAGTGCTCCATGCATTGAGTGAGGGAAAACCAGACCATCATGTGGAATGGGAAAGGCGCGCAGCGACGAATTGCACTGTCGAGCTCGTTGGTATACCGCTCAAGGGTTTTACCTTCGATTGCCAAAGAAGAGACGGTCCGTATGGCCATGATAGTCTCGGACGCGATGGAAGCGCTTTGCGAAAAGGCTGCGTTCATCTTGTTGTCCATCCTGGTTTCCAGCCGTATCCTGGCCCATCCTGCAAAGACGAGTGGCGGAACTCCAGCAAAGACACCGACGAGGCCGACCTTCCAGGCGACGATCAAGGATAGAATACTACAGGCCAACACGCTGATAGCGGAGACGAGAACAAAGGATATGTTGACCCCCATCAGTTCCAAGATGGACTGCGGATGCGCATCTAAACGGCTATTCAGGGCACCGACGGTGTTCTCGGGGCGGTCAAAGAAGCGGAGATCTTGTCGGAGATACGCCTCGAGCATATTCTTCCGTATCGAGGTACTGAGCGTCTGAGTGTTGGAAAGAGGTTAGCTGAGTGCCTGTGCTGAGCTTTTTTGAGAACATCGACCGAGAGCGGCTTACCTGCGCAACAATATTGGTTGTCCATCCCATGGCAAAGTACACGACAAGGCAGCCAATAGCCAGAATGAAAAACATGAGCGAGATGAAATTGGCTTCTGATGTCATGTCATTAGACCCGAGGAGGTTCACGATTCTACCCATGAGAAGGGTCTGGCCAGGGTAGACAGCACCTATTGAGATCCCGTTAGCACCCGACTCTCTGTTACGGAGACAGAATACAGTCATCATACCTCCTCCAATGCAGGTGCAGATGGACAGTATGTACCAAGGGATTAGTTGTGGGGTCGACCTGGCAAGCCTAGCGACATTGCGGATGAGCCCCCTCTTGACGCTCTTGTCGTAATCTTCTCGATCTTTCAAGAGCAAGAGCTTCTCTCCCTCGGCAGTTTGTAGCTTCGTGAGGGCTCTACTGCGTTTCGGTACCAACTTTGTCGATTCATCATCATCAGAGGAGCTCCCCAGGACTTCTCCCTTGTCCTCGGCTGGAGCCAAGTCTTGGGCCTTGACCAAGTTGGCATAAACCCCGCCGATGGCAAGTAGCTGCTCATGACGCCCTTGCTCGGCGATTTTCCCCTGTGAAATAACCACAATGTTATCAGCGTTGCGAACAGTGGCAAGCTTATGTGCAATAACGATAGTCGTGCGATCTCGTGCCGCGCGATCCAAGGCCTGCTGCACGATGCCCTCGGCGTAGGGGTCAAGGGCGCTAGTAGCTTCATCAAGAAGAAGAACCTTTGGTTCAGAAATGATACTTCGTGCAATCGCAATTCTATGCTTCTGGCCGCCTGACAAGAGGCCTCCGTGTTCACCTATGCGAGCATCATAGCCACCAGGGAGATCGAGAATAAAATCGTGTGCGAATGCGAGCTTTGCTGCCTCTTGAACTCGCTCAATTTGCTCTTCTCGTGTGTCGAATTCCCACTGAGTGCCGACTAGACCGTTGGAGATGTTTTCAAAAACAGTGCCATTGAAGAGTACGGGTTCCTACAAATGTTGAAGTTAGCCACTGCTTTCGCCGTTCCCTAGGCGATTAAGAACCCTCACCTGCTGCACAAGACGGACATTAGTACGAAGCCACCTCAGATTCAGGTCCTTGAGCTCTCGACCGTCCAACTTTACATTCCCGGCGGATGGGCTGTACCACCGCTCAAGTATACCGATGATTGTACTTTTCCCCGAGCCGCTGGGTCCCTTGACGTTGTGAGCATGTCGCCATCTAGCGTCGGTCAGCTGAGGTGTAATCACTCACCACAAGAGCCGTGACCTTGCCCGCCGGCACTGTCAAGCAGAACTTGTCCAAAACCGTTACCTCGGGGCGGGTGGGGTAACAGAAAGACACATTCTCCATGGTGATGGTCCCTGTGATTTGTTCCGGCTTCATCCCCGAATCGTCAAAAGCATCGATCTCAGATTCCCTGTCAATCAACCTGAAGAGCTCCACTGACGCAGTAGCTGCACGGCCAAATGCAACAGTGTGAGGAGCCAAGGACATCATCGTTGTCGCTGCTATAACGACCGAGAGTAAGACCCTAGAAAATGCATTAGGTGGCCTTTCAGAGTCGCAAGTGCACCGGGGAACACCTTACGTGAACACAGTGCCAAGGTCCTGAACCTCGCCCCTATCCATCATGGCGAAGCCTTGCCAGAATGCAAGACCCATCCCGGCATAAATGACAAAATATTGCCCGCCAAACATGGTACCATAGAGCATGTTCTTCTTCATCCCTCGGTGGTATGCTTCCTGTAAGAAGAAGAGTCATACTTGCCAATAACCCTTGGCCGTATGCTAAAAGCGTGAATGGTGTGTATAGCGCCAAGCACGTTCTCTGCATAACTTCCCGCTTGGCCGTAGAGTCGAAAGAGGTCTATGTTAATGAAGGCATCGAAAATGGAGACACCGCCAACGACGATGAGGATGGTAGGAACGATGCATATGATGATGAGCGTGAGCTTCCACTGGCTGGTAAAAGCAATGATGAAAGCAGCTACAAACGTCGAAACTGCCTGAATAAAGAGGCCCAGCTTCTCTGCGATTCCACTCTGGATGAGCTTGCCATTGGTAGTAGCCTGCATGGAGACTGACCCAGCAGAGTTGGAACCAGAAGCCCCAGTGTCGTAAAAGCCAATCTCCTGACTAAAAGCGGCTCGGAGGTAGGTTCGTTGAATATTCCTCACAAAATGGTAGGCGTTGTAGGTCAAGAGAGAGGAATAGAGATAGGTGGACACGAACCGCACGATGCCGATGTAGACAAAGTATAACCTATCCGTATTTGTTAGGATGTTCTATCCTCGAAGTAAAGGAAGTCTAGGACAAACTCACGCTGTCGTACTGACGGCGTCTACGAATCCAGTAGACGTGCCCGAAACCGAGACATCGCCGAGAAGAGTGATGAATCGCCCCATGACGACATTCACCATGGCCAGGCCAACACCAGATGCAATGGCTGCGAGTATTGCAACAGCTTGGAGAAGATATATGGTCGGGGTACCGAATTGAAAGATCCTCTGGTGCCGCAGTCGAGGTCAGCAAACCATGTACGAGCGCAGTTGTAGCAGGGGCGTAGGGCCATACGCACCAGGAAACTCTTGAAGGCTGACGGCTCTTTTACGGGGGGCGCGTCCCCGATGGAAGTACCCTCTGATGTCAAAGGGGCGATGTTTTGGGCGGGTTGCCCATGGTCGATTTTCTCAGAGGCCGCCATAATTCCGATTTGTGAGCGAGTGATAGAACAGAAAAACGAAATGATAGAGGAAAAAGTAGAAGGAGAGGCACGGAAAGGATCCGATGAGGAACAATCAAAAAGACAACGAGAATCATCTTAAATGCAGAAAAGGCGACAAGTGTTGGAGGTGGGTAGGACTCCCTACAGAGGGCGCTATCCGGGGCTCGAAGCGGGCACCAAGAGCCTCCGTCGTTGCGTCCGGGGCGGGAGGCGGAGCTCCGTAACTCCGCCATGTTTCGGAGCGGAGCGCTCCTTGTTCAGTCCGCTAAGATGCACGTGACAAGCAGATATCTCTAATTTCTGGACCCGGTTCCATGGGCCTTCTTCTTCATCTGCAACGACTGTCGTCGAGGGAAATAGCCTGCCCTGGAACCTCGATACCACTGGTTAATCTATTCGTGACGACATGGCGACCTTCACCCCCGCCTACAGCGGCGGGATCCCCACCATTGAAGACACCACCCAGGTTGACAGCGACAGCCCCTTTGTTGATGAGGAGCAGGGCCCGGATGACGGAAGAGATAGCCATGAGGCTTCCACAACAGAAAGACTAGCAGTAAACTCCCCAAGATTTCTCCGTCATGGTTGTTCTAAGCTTCACTCGGGCACTAACGGCATCCCAGTGTGATCGTTGTCGTCGACGAAAGGTTCCATCCCTCCTACGAGCAATCCCAGTGTCGTAATTGACATGCCTGTCACCAGATCAAATGCGATCGCTTCCATCCGTGCGCCCACTGTGTCAAGGCAAGGATACAGTGCACCTACGATCTAGGCCAGAAGCCGAGGGCAAAGCGACAGCGGGTCTTGATTTCGAGCGTCTAGTGTGTTCAACTGTGCCCCCAAACCATTCCCTCCACCACTGACGTATCCTGTTAGCGAGAGTAGGATGGACCAGATTCACCAAAAGATTGACGACTTGACAGAAATCATGAGTCGATTTAGCCATGCCCATCTCAACATTGGTGACAATCCTCACCCGCAGACGAATCCTTGGCCCTCATCTACCTTGGCCCAACCCTCTCAACCCAATGTTCAAGCGCACGAAAGGGGGAATCATCAGGCTCTGACCGAGGCGGATGCAATCGAACCCTCTCTATTCTCCCAAGCCGTCTTTGCTACCAAATTTCTCCAAGCTGTCCTGGCACATGACATATTCTCACCCGTTGCACCCGAGATGGCGTTCGCACTCAAGTCCTTAGGAGACATTGTTGAGGCTCAGCAACGGTGCAATAACTCATATGACGCCTCAAACTCCTTCTCCAAGACTCTCCCGCCAGGTCATACAATAAGAAATCTTCCGCTTCCCCCAACGGGAAAAATCATGGCCTGCTTAAGGCTGGCTAAGGGTCTGTCTAAACCTATGTGCTGCGCCTGCATTTGACGGCTAACTTGCGTCCAGAAAACTCGAAAGTCCAATCCTATTACCTTCTTCAATTCAAGTCCCTCGGCCATTTCACCGAGTACGTTGTCAAGGCATGCTCCCCGGGACCGATGACCGATGCTGAGTTGATTATTGTTCACCTGGGTCTCTATTGGCTATTCTATGAGTGTTCTGGCGTCTCAACAGATATCGGCACAAAACATGATTATGCCGCACAGGCATGTGTCTGCAAGAACAGTCTTGAGGCTGTCCTGTCGAACCTTTCGTTCCATACACCTGCGACGGTAGATTATGTGCATGCAATGTACGTGGCGGTAAGCATGCTTCAGCCCTCAGATACTCGGCTCGACAAACTTTTGGCTGATACTCCCTTAACAGGCCATGTATTGCCTGCAGATGAACAAGCCAAATGCGGCGTGGGCCTTTATATCAAAGGCTTCACTGCTTGCTCAGGCGATAGGCTTGCATAACAGCACTACCATGACTTCTGAAGTTGCGGAGGAGAGACAATACAAGAATCGTCTTTTCTGGGGGCTCTACTGCCTAGAAAAGTCCATTTCCCTCCGACTGGGTAGATCTTCCACTATCCGGGACCACGACATTACTATTTCTCGGCCATCGCCAGACCAAAGGACTGCCTCGCCCTGGCACAACAGTCTACCAGACGGCATAGAACTGTGCAGCCTATTCAGCCTTGCCTTTGACGATCTTTATAGTCCAAGCGCTCTTGCGCAGCTTGCCCCTGTTCGAAGGTCTCGCGCAAAAGCGTTAGCTGCCAAACTGGAGCAAAGAATAGCTTCAAGAGCGGCCTCTGACGTAAGTAGATCATGGGTTTTCCAGATCCTCGGACCCGAAGGAAACAAATCATTCTCTCTACGCCATCTAACGAGTCGCAGATACACCCAGAACCTCTGGGTCAGCTGATCGAACCCAAGTTGCTTGACTTTCTCAGGCATGCCGACACAGTCTGCAATTACTCTGTATTGGCTTCCAGCCAACAGTACCGAAAGCGGACTGGATATGGAGACTGTCATGAGGACTGAGGCGTCACCTTCTACGTTGGCTGGCACGAAGCAGTCGGAGATGCTGAAAGATGCCTCGCAAGATCATATGAATGACACGCCCGATGACTTTGGCGTGGAGATGGATCTATCTACTGCAGAAATAGGGGATTGGTTCTATCAAAATCAACAGATGATGAGGCTTTTGGGGGATGGATAAACCCGTAAAGAACTTCTGCTTCATTGGCATATTGAAAGGTCTGACTGATGGGCTCCATAGTTACAGCCTCAGTACAGTAACTCACTCCGCCGCCTCCCACTCCTCCTTCATGCGCTGAACAAACAGCCCGTAAGCCATATCGCTGTTGGGGATAAAATCGTTGATCTGGAGCTTGTCGTCGATCCAGTGAAAGGCCTCGTCGTGGATTGTGTCGTTCTTCTCAAACTGGTAACACTGGAGGGTGATGCACACCGTCTTGCAGTTGTTCTTGAGCTGGTGGATCTGGTACTGGTTCTCCCCTAGCCATGTCATGTCGCCCTTTGATAGGCGGACGGGGTTGTTGATTGGCTTAGGCGTGTGGCCCTTCTCTAGGGCGTCAAACCACGTCACGTCGATGCTGCCGTACAGGACCCTGATGACGGCCGAGGCGTCACCGTGCTGGTGGATAGGCGACGAGTGGCCGGGGGGCCAGATCTCCATGACATAGGGAATGCCGGGGGAGTTGGCCTACCCAGATGTCAGCTAAAGTCAGGCAAGTGGCTGGCCGATTGCGAGGACATACCAGGTTGTCACCGACAGTTATGCGGAGATAGGTCTCTCGAGGGTCATTAAACTCGCCCTCCTTCTCCTTATCTTTCAGGATGTTCCAGCACACCTTTCCGGGCTCCTTGCAGCTCCGGTCGATGGCTTCAGGCAGCTGAGGGAACGAAGGTGACTGGACTGTGATGTTGGGGCCAGAAATGTTGTGGTACAACTTCTGGCAGCCTTCAGGCAGGTTGGCAAAGGTCATGGCCGAGAACTCCTCGATCTGCTTCAATGTGATCTGGTCCTGTGGCACCACGATGGGGGGAAGTCCGTTGTCACGGGTGCCTCGTTGAATCTGATGTGGTTGGGAGGGATGGGCTAAGTATAGCGGTTTAGCTTCTTAGACACGAGCGACAGTAGGGTCAGGGTCTCACATTATCATCCCGGGGGACATCCGTCGAGTTGAGGTGCTTCATCCACCCAGCTTTCTTGGGGTCAAATAGAACCTCCATGAATGTCATTGAATTGTTGGTAAAATACTTCCCATATCGAATCCGGGCATTGCTCCGGTCCACCGAGATCCAATAGGTTGTCTTATCCGATGACGACGCATCGAGAAGGGCAGATTGTTTGCCCTTGGGAAACATGACTTGGCCAATGTACTTGGACCTGTCCCTCACCTCTGGATCGAGGTTCAGTTCAGGAATGCGCTTGTACTCATCCGAGTCTGTCTCTCGCTTCTTCAAGATGCAGTCGTCTCTGGTGACTTCCAGCATCAGAGTGGGCTGCTTGTTGGGGTTCTCAGAGCGGATGATGAACTTCAGACTCTTTTCAGGCAGCTCGGACTTGGCAGAAATGGTGCCCAGGCCTCCGACTTTGAGCTCAACTCCAACTGTTCGGTCCAAAGATGACCAAGAAGAGGGGGCTCTAAACAAGACCCCGCCTGATGCGGGCAAAGGAGAAGGACGAGCCGGTGGAGAGCTCCAGAAAGGATCGCTGAAGTGGGAAGGGTCTGCCATGGTGACGATAGTGTGTAGGTTGGTAGGAAGGTTGGACAGTGAATGAAGAGCAGGAGGATTCGCTTCAATATATGTGCTTTTGTTTTGCCGGCCAGTCTCTGAAATTCCCACCACTACGAACTTGGGATGAGCGGACGTTGCACCTATCGTAGCCGTTGCATTCGTCATCCGAGACAAAGATGTGCACGCGGCGGGCCGAGACTAGACCATCAGCTAGCCACCGACATGCAGGTAGCCAATAGTCAATGTTCTCTAGGTTTCTCGCCTTCGGTCTGGAGCTGATCCGACTGGTGTTTCACCACAGCTTACGGCGAGCAGTTGATCAATACTGTAAAAGAAGCTCGGCAACCAAGCGAGTAGCATTTGCGGATGTCTCAACAACTCCGCTCGAAGTACATGGCTAAGATGTAAACGGTTCTATTGAGCGGTGTGCAAGAGCTCTGAACGGTCACAAGGCGTATATGTCATTTCATTTCGACTGGTCACATTTTTAGACATCGCAGAGGGGAATGGGAGTCATGGTCTGTTTTGTAATGTGGCCCTGAGACTGCAACCTCCGTGGGCACAAGCTCCTCCTGGAGCCTCGGCGCAATAAGACTTGAAGCATTGTGCAGACATACGACTCAGGCTACCGAGAGCTGCGTTAAGCACGTTGGAGTTAATAAAGACGTAGCTTGTTAGAGCCCTCTTGGTTTATGTAGATGGCGTCGGCCCAAACCACGCGCAGTGGATGCACAGCCATAACTACTCCATAACGAGGGCACAAGCGAGGTATAAAGATTCAAAATACCGATCAGGACAGGTTGGGAGATATGTCAAATACCCCTTTACTATTATGGACAGCTCTATGGCGTTTGGCAACGATAACATATCCGTTTCGACCATAAACGAACTCGTTATCACAAGGTGGTTCAATCTCAGGTGAGCGAAAAGCGACGAAGCCTGCATCGGAGCTCGCCGTCTCCAGACACCCAAGGATCCGCAAAAGATCAGAATTAGGGTCCCTGTCCCAAAAGGAAGGCCGAGGTTAGCTTCCGTGTGAAGGTTATCATTGCGATAGTGAGATGGTGAGGGGAAGACCCAGAGGTTGAAGAGCCGGAAATGGGAACAAGAGTCGGGACTAGGCTTCTACTCAACCAAAGGGGTGAGTAGATCTGAGCCCAAGTTGAACCAGTGAGCGAAGAAGCCGTGAAAGCTGCCATGCGTGCCGCGTCGCGTGTGGTTCGAGTTTCGTCTGAGATACAGTACCAAGATAATATGGAGAATAAAGTTTGAAGTGCTTCTTTAATTACTCAGGCTGTGACCTCTCAACCCCTGCGACCTGTAGATCTTCGCGGACCTCCGGCATTACGGGCCAACCAATCGCTGCATAACAAACAGTTAATCAAGATATTAAACAAGGTATATGCCGACATTGAAATGGGGATCGGGGATTCGGGTTACTTGAAAACCTCGAAATTCGGTTCAATGGTCAATCCGACACCGGGGGAAAAGGGGGTTGCAAGTTAAACAAGCAAGTATATCAACAAGCCTGCTCGCCGAGTTGTTTGCTCTGTATCCCTCCAATTCACTCTGTTATCTGTGTTATTTTCGTCCGGCACTCACTGTTGTTGAAAAAGGTTCGCTATGTTGGCCAGTCTACTCGCCGCGTTCCTAGGCGCAAACCTGGTGCGGTCTGCATATCTTCCCCCTCGCCCCCAAGCCACCATCATCAAGGACCCCCAATATGGCTCCTCCGAGGGTGGTAACGCATCATGCATCTCCGGCCTCGTCGATGTTCCGGTTGTTTTCGATGCGCAGCAGTGGGACGTTCATGTGCCAACCGATCAACTCAGCCTGACCGACTTCATCTTCACTTACATCACGCTCGGGCCGAATGGGTTCAAGAGCAATGGTACGAAGCTGGTCAGCAAGACTTACAAGATTTGGGTCATGTACTGTGTTCCACGCTTTGCAGCCTCCAACTCGACTGCACTACAGGTACTCACCCACGGTGGCGTACTGGATCACACGTACTGGGACTTTGCCCAAGGCTACAGCTACGTTGATGCTGCTGCCGCTGAGGGAATGGCGACTCTCAACTACGACCGGTTGGGTATCGGTCGATCGGAGCACCCAGACCCCCTTCTCGAGGTTCAGGGTGACGCTGCCATCGCGGTTCTACACAGCCTAGTCGGTCTCGTTCGCGCAGGCTCTTTCGGCACAAGATATACCAAAGTTGTAGGCATTGGTCACTCTCTAGGCAGCAAGGTTACCGAATCCATCGTCTCGAATCACCCGGGCGACTTTGATGCGATTGCCTTGACGGGCTACGCGTATCAGAACTCGGCGAAAGGAGGGAACGCGAATGCTCCCGGTTAGAATGCTCCCGGTTATGAACGTGCCCAGGACGACCCCCGTTTTAGCCATCCCCATGGTTACGTCATGTCGCGATACCCGAGGGCATTCACCTTGTCTTCTTCAAGTATCCAAATTTCGATCCAGCCAGTGAGTGAACGAGACGAGGGAGTCATTCAAGCAGGATTTGGCTAACTTCATGGGCCTTCTAGTCCTCCAAGCCAGCATTGCTTCTCTGCAGACTACCACCTTGGGCGAGATGCTCATCACCCCGGACGCGGCTGTAGCTGGCAACGTAACGGTACTGGAGGCATTCACAGGTCCTGTCATGGTCTTGGTTGGCGAAAACGACTACAGTGTCTGTGGCTTCTCCTGCAATGGCAAAGAGAACCCTGCCGAAGCTACCCTGCGAGACGCCTTCATCAGAGCGAACCGAGAGAAAAGTCAAGTTCGGGTGGTGCCGGGCACTGGACACAACCTCAACACCCACTTGAACGCGGCTGAGACCTATAGCCATATGGTAGATTGGGTGCGGAATTTGTAGAGTATTCTTATTTCTATACGCCGGCGCGTCTATCTTTCTTCCTGCCCCCATGCTTGGAGGGATGCTTCTGTATTGTACGGCTTTAAATAGAGGCCGCGTCCGAGGGCTCGGGCATGTGCCCACAACGTCACAACTGCCCCGATTCTCTTGAATTTTTTGTCACTTTACTTTGGGTACAATCTATTCACCACCCTATGTCCTATGCATTTATAGCATTATCGAGAACCCCGTGGTTTTGATTCTTGGCAGTGGGACGTCGACATGTTTACCGATCTGCTCAGCTTGACTCAATTCGACCTGTTGACCTTGATATTATCCCCTTTCACTAGCCCAGAAGGATTGTGCGCCTAGCTCGAGGAAGAATATCAAATAGGCTGGCGCGCTCATGGATACCATAATTCTCCGTAATATCAAACGGATCCTCCAGATCAAGAAATGACGGATACACGCTCGAATGCCCTATCCTCTCCATGATTCCCTGCGCCCGCCTACGCACGACGAGCCCAAAATCCAACGCCTGGCTCAATAGCACGCAAGTGAGGGTTTCTTGGCAGAGCTCTTCATGTAGTTCATCACCCTCCTCCACTTGCACCGAGAACACGACAGGCCATCGAAGTGTGCCACGAATGCCCCCCGCTGCCGGTGCCCCGATGGAGACGAAGTACCGCGGCTCAGGATACATTCCTGGATAGTGAACACTCTCGCCGCTGTGGCCATCGGCGAGATACGTGAGGCTTATGTCGATTACCCATGCCTCTATGCGAAGTATCGGAGTGTAGCCGGTATATGTTGGGCCACACTTGCTAATGCTGTCGACGACTGACTCGCTCAGCCTCTCATGCTCCCTATTGGCCCTCTGTAGCTAAATCTTGACCTCACTGTCTCCAAACTGGCTCAAAAAGCCCCAGGCTGCGTCCGCTAGTGGCCCGATCCAACCGCTCCACGACCAGCTGGGGAAGCTCGGCCTTCGAGGACAAGGCATGTCTAGATGCCAGCAGAGGCCGCGGGCGAAAGCAGCGTCGATATGACCCTCAAACAGGCTGGAAGGATTCGACTCGATCACGGCACTGTTGGCTAGCCAGCCGGAGTACCATTTCCAGTTGTAGTCCATATGAACACCCCAATAGTGGCGCGTCGGAGTCGGCATGCTCGAATATAGTTGGAAAACACCGCTGAGCGCATTTATAATGTCGTTTTGAAATGACAATGACCGTCTGGTGTAAGCCACGATGCGTTTATCGAGGCCACCGTGTGTCTCGTACCCAAAACTGCCATCGAATATCCCGCCAGGAGGGTCCCTCAACTTGTCCTCCAGATAGTGGAGGTCATAGCTCGCTGTCTCCAGACACCGGGTATTGTTACACTCGAAATAGACCTGCTCCTCAGTGAAGATTATACGCCGCCTAGAAAACAGCCCCTCTTAGTAGGTCCAGGCTCTGCTGGCCCACGTCGACGTCTTGATCACCGGCCCAGGGTCCCGAAGGCTCGACACCCAAACTTGCCCGTTTAGACGCATCGCGGGTTGTTCTGGTCTCCTTGTTAAACCGACTCCAGGCAGGCCAAAGGAGGCATCCTCTCCGCAGGCTGCCACGATGGTGCAGAACGCAGAGTTATAGATCATGTCCATGATGGAGATTTGCTGTGCCAACTCGGTATCGCTGGACTGGTCGATGCAATACTTGTCTACCCATAAGTATTTGAGATCAAGTCGTAGCACCACTTACATCGCGTCTTCGATAGTTCTTGGCACAGTTTCCGGCAAAAAGGACCGGTTCAAGACTGTCGCTTCGGCGGCATGGGACTTGCCCCATACGTAGCTAAGAGCCCGCATATGTGGCGTCCCTGGGTGCTTTTACGACCTGTCTCGTTTGGCAGTCTATCAGCTTCAAGTTAAGGATCTCTTGCAAGAGGACTTGATCCAGGGGTGTGCATGAGGCTGAGTGATGAGTCCGGCAGTGAAGAAGCCAGATTTGCAAGATGGCAAAGTCGATTGAGGCAGGGTCGATTTCGCGGAGAGTAGGCCACTTGGGATTTTGCGAGATTTTATCAACTGGGAGGATGCAGCAGTCGGGGTAGTGGGAATAAGACGTGTAAACTCCCAGAACGTTGAAGTCATATAGACTTGTCTTGCACGGCATCTCTAAGCAACTGGCCGAATGCGGAGGGAAATGATTCTGTCAATAGAAGGTATTTGATCTCAGTGTCCGGACCTGGCGATGGAGATGGATATTTGGCGGATGCTACTGCCGCCAGGAACCGGCAAAGAGGACAGGCAGAGCCCGTTGTGCTCCGCAACCATGGTCGCAAATAGTTAGGCGAGTCATCCTCTGATTGCAGTAAGGTGTTGAGATCGAGAGAGGCGCATCGGGCACAAAGATGCTCGCTCGTCATCTCGGGCAAAGGCCTTGGCCGGTCCATCAGCGAGATCGGCTCCTTGGGGCAAGAGCAAGTACACGTTGCCATCGTTAATGGCTGTATTCTTGGAAACTATGTGATGGGAAAAATATTAATCAGGCCTAGGCAGGCAGGCTGAGGTGAGATATACGTTACGTAAGTGAATTTGGTTGCGGAGTAGTTATCCAGTAGAGTCAGATATGTATGCAAGGATCCCGAGTATGTCAAAGTAGGTTATACACCCTAGAAGTACCCCGTCTCTGGTAATACTTATTCCTTGGGGATACCCTCAGGTTACTGCGTAGGTTCTTTCTATCGCTATGCAGGTCCTAACTATAGGCCGATTTAATAGTTTAAAATAAGAAGCCTGGTATATAATAAATAATTAAATTAGTAGCAGAGTAAGGAAAGAAAATATAAGATATTTTATAGAAAAAGCAAATATTATCCCACTTTACAAGGAGATCTATTATGCCATAAAGGGTCTTAGTAATATTCATAAAAACCCAATATCGGAGCAAACTTGTGTTCCACGTGTTCGTCGCGATAGAAATTATGGAGTGCATCTTTCTTCCTAAATACATCTTCCCGTCCATCTTATGGCTTCCCATCCATGCCATCTTGATCAAGTAGGAGGATATTTCCTGCTGAGGAACCAGTTGTGGGCAAGGAATGCGATGAATCTACCGTGGCCTGGAAACTGACCTCGTCAAACAACAAATGTAAATATGAGTCGGACAGTATGACAGTCGTCGAAGCCTCTTCGCATGGTGAAGGGATGTGCAGTAGGTTGCAGGGTAGTATCCCATTCCTGCCCGTCCAATAAGCGGGGATTGATGGTCAAACTATCCGATGGCGAAATGAGAGTTGGAAACTCCCAATTGTCGCTGGTAAAGTTGCCTGTGTCGGATCCTTGAGCAGACTGATAACTGAGTTCCGGAACAGTGCAGTCGACTTGGCCTTGATCGACGATGGGGAAGGGATCTAAAACCTGCATTGGATACAGCAATGAGTCGGGCAGATTGCCTCCGTCGACTGACCAGGGCAAGAGTGCGGCTTCCTCGGCGCTTGTGCAGGTGCTGACTGGTGTGCAGAAACTGCTGTCGAGCATAGCGGGAAATACGCTATCTGATCCTAGTAGCGTTGCGCAGATTGGAGGTTCCGCCGTGGCTAGTGAATATCCATAGCCGTCTGAGTTTGGAAAAGGGACTGAACTGGGATTCGATCCGTCGAACTCAAGGGGCGTGTGATGCTCGTATTCGACCGACTCTAGTACTCTGCTTAAACAATGAGCCTCTGATCTTTCCAGGTTATCTAAATTGGGACTTGCCGGTGAGTTATCAAAGACAGCCTCCATCCAAGAGAAGTTGTTTCTCTGGGATTCAGGAGGCTGATGATTCATATCCAGGCATTCAATAGCCAGCTGTTGCCAGGTACTGGACGGAGAGGCTGTCATGGTGGGCGTGAGATCTTCCGGAGGAGATGGCGACGCCTCGGAAAAGCGTTGATCTTGACGTGGTGAAGGAATTGAAAAATTTAGGCAGCGATAGTTTTCGGCATCCCGCCTACGTGCTCTCGATTTGCGTTGAGAACGAGTAAGCTGTGCGCGTCTCCGCTCGAGTCTCTCACCCTCTGTGAGTTGGAGGGCTGGTCGTCCGCGTTTGGCCATTGTGCTCGGAAGAAAATATGGTAGATAGGAAAGACGTTGACAGTCATCTCGAGGTTGGATCTGAGGAGCGGGGAAAATGAAGAATAAATGTTGACGCGAGCTGACAATGACCCGCTTAATCCTTGTTTTTTGTTGACACCATCGACACCTTTCTGGAAAGGAAAGATTTCCACATACCGGGGACGCTAAAGCTACTCCGTAACTAATCACAGTCAATAACGACCCTCCCTCTTCCGCGACTCACACAGCTCAGCATGAAGCTCTTCTTCTGCTCGTCATCAAGCGCAACTCCTCGATGATCAACGTCTCCCTTGACCAGGTCTACCATGCAGGTTCCGCAATTTCCAACGTGGCAGGATGATTCGATGTCGAAGCCTGCCTCTTTCAAGACGTCCAGTAACGACTTTGTTGCTGGTACGGGCAAGATTTGCTCAGTTGACTTGACCTCAACTTCGAATGGTTCCATGGGACCTTCTTCAGGCCCGTCGAACGATTCAAGGTGTAAGCTTGAGCTTGGGTAACCTAATGCCGTCGTGCGATTCTTCAGAGCACTGAGTAATGAACTTGGTCCGCATGAATAAATCTTGACGGGCGAGTCGCTTCCATTCCAAGTAGGAATAATCGTATCCAAATTAAGTCGTCGACCTTCGTCTTTCGCATATACTGTTGTGCAGTGGCTTGGTAGCTGGTCCAGATAGGCTGCGTCGTGACGGCTACGCACAGCGTAGTGTGTCTCGAGCGGAGCCGAGGCTTCCAAAACTGACTTTATTGTCAGCATGAAAGCGGTGATTCCAGTACCATCCACAACCCCTCTTTCGGCACAACCCTCTTTCGGCAAGCAAAATAAAAAAAGCTTCACCAAAACTCATTAACTTTACTTATACCAGAATTGGCTAAAGCAAATAGCTACTTAGAGGATAATGCCTATATTGATTATAGAAATGATTGGAGTTAAAGACTTTAGCTCTCTTAGGCTGTGCGGGGTACTCGATCTATATATGCTATGCTATGGAAATAGTGTTGGTTTAATCATTAAACTCCTTACCGCTCTTTTCCATATTTTTTGACCTTTATCTGCGATAATAATAAGAAAATGCCTAGGTTGAGACCTCGATGGAAATATATAGAGGAAAATATGGCAGAGGCTATCTTGGATATTACTGATGATGGCGTTTTACCTCCTTAAGCCGCTTAGAGACGGGGAGTGCCTCGAAGTACTCTAGTCGATAGACTTAACGGCCGCGGGGCCGTTAAAGAGTAGATCTACCCTTATCGATGCTTGTCTAAGAACTAAGAGGATAGATTGGTTGCCTGGGTACTCCGGTAGGAGTCCTTGGGCTATGCTCCGTCCCATAGTCAGATTCGCGCCTGTGTTATGGGCCTGTTGAGATAGTAGGGCGAATATCCCGACTTAGGACGTAACTAGGTGATCAAGTTTATTAGTCGCCGCGTAGATCTAAAGACCAAGATGGGTAGATATTAAGAAGCCAAGAGGTTTAACTCTTTTATACCTAAAGCGATTCATTAGTACTTTGATATTAGGGAGGACCAATATGGCTGGATTAAGCCTAAAAATACCATTAATATTAATGAAGGAGGTATTATAACTGGTTTTGGTAAGTATATACCTATATTCTTTACTAGTGTTTGAAATTCGATTAACTAATTCTCTTTATTTAGGCCTAGATAGCCTGGTTATTGGAAGCGTAGACCTAAAGCGGAAGGTATTTCTTAAAGGACTATAAACTTGGAATTGGACTTTATTTATTAAAGCCATTACTACTGACGGTCACGCTTTAATTCTAGGTATAATCTTTAAGGGGAAAGAATTATAAAAATAGTGGTTTCTTGACGAATTTAAGGAGATAATAGACTAATATTATATAACTTCGCCTAACGGATAGACTAATGACCATATTGGCGTTAAATGGCTTGAAAGAATTTATCTACCCCAGATAATGCCAGCCGACGACTCTAACGCGAGACTAATCATTTTAGATAGTCATAGGAGCCACGCAATGGTATATTCTTCGTTTACCTCGGTTTAAGATCACTACTGAGTGACAGAAGGATGAATAGATAGCCACGTGCTTTTTAAATAACATTTATTATTACTATCTGCCAGCACACTACTCTCATGGGCTCTAACCACTTAACAATGGAGTATTTAATGCCTCTAAGGCCGTATATCGACGAGAGTTAGAAAAGTTCGCGTCATTGACTGATTCCGCTCCGATGGACAAGGTCAACTTCATCAGGGCCTACGCCAAGGCGCGTCAAGTTAGAATGACTAAGAAGAACATACTCTCCGGCTGGAGGGTTACTAGGAACTGGCCGATCTCACATACCAAGGCACTAAGGCATCCAGAAATCCAATAAGATAGGCCAAAGGGCAACCCAAGAGCAACCCCCGAACCCGCGCCATATTTTAACTCGGATAATATACCATAAACGAGCCATCAAATTCGTGATCTCGGGCTAAATAAAACACCAAAGACGCGGAGACGGTATAACATAATAGCCAAGGGCTTTGAGGCTCAACAGCAGACAGTAGCGGCGTATACGCTGAGGATTGCTAGCCTAGAGGAAGAATTGGCTCGCTTAAAAAGAGGGAAGAAGAGGAAGGCGGTGCCGAATCCTAACAAACGTTTTATGACTCTTGGGGAGGCCCTATCCGGTGGAGAAGCTATAATAGAAGAGGAGACCCAAAATATAGCTGTTGGGCTGGAATCGGCCTGTTCAAGCGAGGAGGAGTCAGAATCGTAGGCTGGCTCTATCATCGAAGTCAGAGAGGAAACCATACCCCGCCAACTTACCACGCGATCAGGGCGGCTTATCAAAAAGCCCAGGGTACAATAGATGAACCTCCTCGTTATTTATGAAACGAAGATTTTGACGCATTTCTATCAATTTGGTAGGTGGGTATTGTATGGTACTTTTGGACGATTCGGCTACCACCTGCGCATCAACATCCATCTGATCAATTGCCTGACTTCCTGTTACATGTCAGAAGGCATGTACAGAAGGCTCTTAGGCATTGATATTCTATGGTCTCGTAACCGAGGTCATAGCTGACCTTTTGGCCTAGCGGTCAATGCGCTAGGTTAGGCCTCTCTTTTTCCGCAACACTTCCTTCCTCTACTGTTACCGTATTACCCCTCTTTTCTGTAGGCGGGTCCTTTTTGCCCTCCGGCGCCGGCTTAGTATCTCATTCGCCGAGTAAGGAAGACCTTGCCAACGTGCACGGGCGGGAAAATAAGTGGGTCTGGACGATCATGCCCCAGATTTGGATGAGACTCGATGCGTGCACGGGCCAGATTCTGTGTAATTCGTTCAATTACACACATCCCTTGCTACAGTAGTAGTAGGCACAGCTATTTAAGCTCATGTCGTTAGGATTGGAATCCTTGATGCGACAAGCTAGATGTGAAACCGGATACATGACCCCAAAGTACAGGCCGAGTTTCATATCCAGTCGCACGAACCTAGTGGTGATATGCGACACTCTATCAGCGTGAGCTTCCGTCGGTTATATTGACGGATAGATGCCTGGCGGCGATGAATGCTGCTGCGATCTGGTTCTCTTCCTCTAAAGCACTACTTTGCCTCTGGCATGTTAACAAGGCAGTCCTTCAGCACTGCCGGCCGTTCTTTGCATCGAAGGTTGGCCAAGCAATAGAGCAGGCAGAAGGCAAAGCGTGGGATGAGTTCTATGCGTTTTGGCACTCGATTGCGGCTTCCCCAGACGAAAAGTCATTCGAAGAGCGGCTGGCTAAGTTTGAGCTCAAGTACGGCACCAAATACCTCGAGTCGGTGGGATACATTAAAATGTATTGGCTTGAGCCGCACAAAGAGAAGATTGTCAAAGCATGGGTGGACGAGCACCTACATTTCGGCAATATAGCCACCTCAAGGCAGGTAGCTTGCGGTATATGGCGCGGGGGAAAAAATACAAAAACTAATATGCATGCTGTAGGGCTGAAGGAATCCATTTACTAATCAAGTCACATATCAAGACTTCTTCATTCGACCTCTTCGACGTTTGGCGGGCAATGAAGCACGCTATTACGAACCAACTGAAGGAACTCAAGCATATGCGAGCCTCTGAACAAGTGCGCACACCTCTGGAAGCCTCTGGAATACTATTGAGGCGGTGCGAGGTTGGGTTTCACACCAAGCTCTGCGCAAGGCGCAAGAGCAACGGCAGCTACTCCAAAAGCAGCACAACGCTCCCTGCAGCCAGACCTTTTGTCACATCGTATCACCAAGGCCGCTCTGATACACGGGCTGTATGACCAAGAAGGATCAGCTTGGATGAAACAGATCGTGAGGAACACTTCGTTATAGCTGACGAATACGACCCGATCCAAGGAAGGATAAAACAGACCAACTTCAGTCACTCATTCAGTTAGAAATTAAGAGCTTCAACGCACAGTTAAAATCCCTCGTCAAATGTGACATATCGGCCATGTAACAAGGATGACGTGAGTCGCGAGACCTTCCGGAGACTGATGGACACTCATGGGATACAATTTCATGAAAAGCGTCTATTAGCTCTACCCAGCCATAATCAGCCGCTTTCCTAAATTTAGCTGGGCTGTCTCACCTGTTGAGCCGTCTTGGCCTCAAATTCGCAATGGTTGCTTGGCAGGCGTTGTAACTGCATTTTCGTGAAGATGCGAAATGTGCGCATCTTCCCTGCTCAGCCCGTTGTCACTTTACCGGTAGTCTAAGTACTATTACGACAATGAGTCCTGGTTCCGAAAATTCTGAGTAATTCAGCCATCTCAAGTTACACAAGCACCATGTCTTACTTACCAGTTTTGAGAGCGGCGTTTAAGGATAATAGTGAGCCTCATGACCATCGCAACACAACAACGCCAACCGAATCCGCCACGCAATTTTCTTGGCCTGACGGCCCCCGGACACTCAAACGTCAAGGATTAGTTTTCTTCTTTAGTCGGGTATGGGATAGTCTTTTGACCATTTGTCCCATTTTCTTTGTCGGTAAGAAGTGCATCGCCATAGCGGCCCTACACTTTGCACCCTAATGCATCCACAGTTCTCGCTATTCTCGCACTTCGTCTCGATGGTCGAGCAATCTCGTCCTACGGGAAAGCGTTAATTCAGATAACTCTCCTCAGCCCGACAATCTATCCCATCCGATTTGCCGCGGTAGCCGGTCGATTCTATAAGAACCTTGCTCGCTGGTGCCTGGAGAAGAGAGAGGGCATCGAGCTGGCAGTTCTTGAACAAATTTTTGGCAGTCAAAGCCTCGCCGGGGCTCTTGAGCGACTCCTATTTGTCCGCACCCAGGTGCTTATTGGCCTGTTGATCCTCCTCACTTGGGGTCTCTCCCCCCTTGGAGGCCAGAGTGCCGCAAGGCTTCTCTATGTCGGAACGAACACCACAATAAACAGCGGAACTATTCATTACGTGCACCCGAGCTACCAGGACTCGAGCTTTGGGGGCGTGAGTAGATTGGAGGATAGCAAAGTAGGTGCTAATACTCTTTATATCTCCTCTCTTCTCTCCTCTTCAGCCCAAAAACGCTCCTCTAGGGACTTGTGGGACCTGCCTAGAATCCCACAATTGCCAGCCGGCGTGCTGAATGAAGAGGAAGTCGAAGTTGGCCAACATGCGCTCGGCCAGAATGATAGTGTTTACGTTTCCTTGCTTGGAATTAAGCTCCAGGGATTGAATTTCCCCACCGAGGGGGCCATAAAGTACGACTTCAACGTCGAGACATCATATTTTGACTTCGACTGCGACCGCGTCGGGACTAGGATTCCTATTAATACATCATATAAAGGTTTCCCTACCGCAACCGAACTATTTAGACCTCGGCCTGACACCCACTGGTGGAATACGTTTGCCGCCAATCTCACCGTCACAGATACGTACAACAAATCAATCCCTCTGAACGACGTCCCGCCTGGAAGAATGCTATATATAACCTTAGATCGAGATTCCGGAGACGAAAAATTGATACAATATTTCGCCTTGTTCAACTGTAGTATGAGATACACAATTCTCCATACTGGTATCCAATGCGGCCCCTCTCCGACCTCAGCAACTTGCAAGGCAACTCGTCAAAGACGTGTTAATGACCGATACAGGGCGGACAATTTCCCACCGAATCCTTTTGAGGCAATCGCTCTACGAGGAAATCTCCTGCTACGGTGGCGAATCGCCGAAGGACAATCGGATGGCTATAGAATGTCACCGACAGATAACTACCTTGCCGGAGACGTCTATCCAATCTCGGGGAAACAAACACAGGATTGGTCAGCCGTCAATACAACCCTTTTCTCAAGACGTCTCACCACAGCTTTCAACACATACTATCAGGCAACACTTTCCCCCCTCGGTCATACAACTGTTTCAATTACCAAAGCCCCGTACTCAGACAAGGATTATAATAGTCTCAGTCTCGCTAAACTCAACTCCACGCGTGGAACAGCAACGACCGGACGACAGGTTTATCGAGCAAACCGACGGTGGGTTTCCATTCTCTTGACGACTTCTATCATTCTCGAAATTTTGGCACTTGCGGGAATCGTCTTGGAGTTTCTGATCCAAGGACCAGACGTTCTGGGCTTCGCATCCTCAATGACCCGCGATAACCCTTATGTGTCTGTAACGCCTGGCGGCACAGCCCTGGATGGAACCGATCGAGCAAGAGTGTTGAGACACTTGCGGGTGCAGCCCGCGTATGTCTATCCCGGGTATGACATGGGCTACATCGCGCTGAAGAATGTTCCGCCTGTGGAGCAGAGGCAGGGCGAACAGGATAAGCGCGACAACGAAGTGACTTGGCGTCCATTTGATGAAAGGAAGTTATAAAGTAATATTGGCCTTGTCAGGTAAATGGAAGCAGATACCGACTAGCGTTGGGCTGAAGTGGTTATACTTATGGACTAGATGTGCTTTTCCTCGGCATACCTGGGAGACGTCGCCCAAGAGAGCAGGACTACGTGAAGGTGAAGGCAAGAGAGGAGGACGCAAGAGGGGGAGGATGTTGGTTCAATAGTGGAGGCATAGGACGCTGCAACAATGGATAAAGGGAGCGTCATTTGGAGGATAAATGGGCGTTTCGAAATTTCTAAGTCATCAGACTAGGGGTTACAATCTCGGGCTTAAATGGCGAAAGGGAATTCTTTATCTTATTTGAATACAGCCTCTTCCGTCAACCGAAGCGTGCAATCTAAGCCGCACTACCTTGGGTAGTAAACTTGAACTCGTCAGAAATCGAATCACGCCTTTTCATGGGGCGCGTTCGAAACAGTCGTCTCAAACCCCTTATACTCTTTCGACTTGCCTAACTGAACCCAAGGCGCAAATACATTCTTACTCTTCTGCAGCGTCTCTTTTAGCTCGGGATAATGCCTAATCAGCACATCCTTCATGCCCGTATGTTGCACCCAGTGGAAACCCTCATTTGTGTAAGTCTCGGCATTCCACTGCCCGGCAATAAAACGGTCACTCTTGAGCCGCCGCGATGCCATGACAATAAAGATGCGGAATGCAGTTTCGCTAAAGCCGAAGCCCGGGATTACGGGCTCACTGTGCGAGCCAACGAGTGTGTCGATGTCCTCAATGTCTCCATTGTACACCTCGGAGAGCTCTGTGGCGAGCGCCATGTTGCCGCCGGTCAGCTCCTCAAATGTCGTCGGCACATGCATACGCAGCATACGTCGGAAGTCACAGTACCGCGGGACGCCGCGCTCACGGTCGCGTAAGATGTCGACGGTACCCATGTCGCGGTGGAGGCCATCCGGGGAAGTCAAGTCGCGTAAGAAGTTAGGGTAGTTGTTGTTGGTAATAGCTCCAGGATAGTTGATGCCGAAGGAGTAGAACGTGTCGGCAAATGAGAGACCTTCCGCCAAAGGCCTCTGGGCATTTTGAAAGGTCATGTCTACTATAGGGATTGTGGTTTGGTGCTTCCCATCTTTCACGTTAAAGAAAGCGATATTGTCTGAACGCCTTGCTTAGAATGATCCAAGGAGAAAACTCAATAGGATTCCTTACCGGGAATGAGTGAATGCATCCTGTAAACGGATACGAATTCCTCTGTGAGACTGTAGGGGATGCCGTCATGGTCAACCCCTGAACCGGGAATGCCAGAAATGATCTCGCTCCTCTCTGATATTCTCCCAGCCAGCTTCGTAAGGGCTTCGCCAGCAAGGCCCCACCAGTTGGCGTTCATGCCAATCTGAAGAGCCGGGTGCGCGAGAATAGCAGGAGTCCATTCCACTGTATGAATCTTCGCCATCAAGGCACAGTTGACCAGCCTAGCCTTGTCAAAGATCTGGTCCCTGTAGAAAGATTTAGCTACGACTCAAGGGCACATCCACCGAGGCGGTCTTACCCGGTCCAGTTGGGATATGCCTTTCGAAACATGTCACAAAGGGAGTTATGCTCAAGAGCAAACAGGGTATGCAGTATCTCCATGCCTATCCACCAATTATTGTTAAAGCCAGTAAGGGGATTACCATCTTTGTCTCGGGGCAGGAAAACTGCTATACCGCCCTCATCAAGCATCAGCTTTCCATCAGGGTTTCGGGTTCTCAGCATTGAAGTAACTGCTTCACTTGACCCATAGATCTGCGAGCCATCCCACCAGGAGGTGTTCAAGTTTCTGTATCCTGGGCATTCAAGGTCAAAAGGGTCAAGAGTGGCGTCAGGCTTCGTCCGAGGAAGCTTCATATGGCTGTCCGACCATTGGTCGCCAGCAGGCAGCGGAATATTAAAGGACTCGTCGCTCTATCGATCAAGGTCAGCTGGTAGTCCGTTTTCACGTCATACATGTGTTGGAATGCGCCAGATCTTACCAGCTCATGATTGAACCAATCGTGCGTCTGGAACTGGATCCAAGCAGCAGCAAGCAGATTGAGCGTGGTGGCTGGGATAAAGCCACCCGGTTTGCGTGCCATAAAGCGCTCGCTGACGACTCTTGGATTTGGAGTCCAGAGTTTCTCTTCAGTCGGCCTCTGGCAATACCTTCTTGGGAAGTTTCGACCAAAGCGCATTCCAGCACAGCCCATGAGGGGAAGTTCGAGCGAGTTGAATTTCCCATCTGAGTGACGCGCATTCAGATAGCGTTCGTCATCCATGCGCTCGTCGTGGGAATTTCCCTGTGCAGAAGCGGATGCGTAGCCATCATGGAGATTATAACCTCGCAGCTCAATGCGCATGATGGCAAGATTTAGCGCCCCCAAAATGGCGGGAAGCTTGAACCACGACACGAATTTGTTGATGAAGTGGAATATCGAGATCGCGGTCCGCTCAATGAATGAGGGCTGGAAGGACATCTTTTGGTCGTCCATTTCAATTAGATAAGCCTCTGGTGAGGATTCTGGGACTCAATCTGTTGTGAACGAGGACTTAGGCTTCGAGTTGGGCTCGGGTACGAGAAGACTGCCAGAGGCGAAAGGTCTTCCGTGAGCTTTAAGCCGCTTATCGCTTAACAAAGGACTATCCCTTCAATCCCGTCACCGACTCATCATCAGTGACGCGCATCCTTGTAAAGCTGACTGCATTCTTTCCTCACACTATCACATGCCAGGTGCATTCAACGTCTTTCACTTTTATCGAATTTCGACAGATGCACGAAGGGGGATGATTGTGATGCTCATTAGCGTATTTGCGGAACTTGCCGTACAGCTGACATTGGTGGTAAGGATGACCGCAGCAGCATTTGGTTGGTTGGTTGGGCTTGTTCTGGATGAGCTTGGGGTGAGACTGGAACCACCAAGCTACCTCGATGCACCCACTCAGCAGGGGCTGGCCAAGTCAGAATAATCTGAAAGCATATAAACCACCGACAGCGAGCCTGAGCACAGTCCCACGAAGTACACTGAATACCGAGCAGCAAGCACAATGTATTTCACCTTGTTCAATGCGGTAAAAGCTCTCTTGAACTTCAAGACCAAGGAGCGAGACGAGGAAGCAAAAAGAATTCGCGCGGAAGACCATTCCTACATTAGACTCAACATTGCAGACCGAGCACCGTGCCCCGGCCTGAATGCGCTCGCGAATCAAGGGTACTTGTAAGCTCAAAACGTTGAAGTCGTCGGGGAAGTGAACTCATCCATCTAACAAGTTGTAGACCGCGAGATGGCAAGAACATCACCCTGCCGCGGCTGGAGGCGGCGCTGATGACAGCGCTTCACATGAGCGGCACCGTTGCGCACGCCTTGGCAAACACACTCAAGCCGGTGTTGCGCGAAGATGGAACATTTGACCTTGCCGACTCTCGGAAGCACAACGTCGTGGAACATGACCGCTCCCTTACACGCCTCGACTTCCGACAAGGAGACAATTACAGCTTCCAGCCGCACAGTAAGTGACATTGAGGCTCGGTTCTCCTTTTCTTGGGAGGAAAAAAACAGATTCTGTACAACTTTCGGGCAAGGCATATACTTACTCTTGGCTGTCACAGTGCTGCAGGCCATGATCGACGACGCTGAAGGAGGTCCTGTCACTCTGAAGACTCTTGCAAAGACGTATATTCGGCGGAAGGAAGAGCACAAGGAGACCGGCGGCCCCCCCTTAGGTCTCCGCCTGTGGTTTGTCAATTTGCTTATCACTGTGGGGTTCATCAATGCCGAGGCGAGTGGTCACCCCTCACCGCAACAACTAACCACGTTCTATACGGAGGAGAGACTTGAGGACTATATCCTAAAAAATCCGGAGCCCAGGACGCTGCACGGGCTGGTGTGGAAGGCCATGGTACTCTTGTGGCATGTCAACTTCGGGTAAACTGTTTCTGGCTGCAAGCTTCCTCGGCATGTTATTTCGGATTGAAAGGCTAGCTTTTTTCTGAGTTTTCTGTAGCCAGGTGGTGCATAGGACTATCATAAGCGGGTGGGAAAGGATTGTACTCCCGTAACTTTTAATTTTCCAAGATTAAAATTGTTATAGTGTGTTAGATTACCACAATGTCGACGCCGCCCTGCCCTCCAGCGTAAACACCGCGCACAGTGCCGACTCTAATGCCCACAGCCTCAAGAGTACCTGGAGGGTGGTACACAGCCCTGCATATTATTGCGAATAGAATTGACGATTCACACGATTGTAGCTGTTCCTACACATCCTCTTCCCATGGCTCTGCAAACCTTTCTATGAGTTCGTTGCCCGAAGCCACCAGCTATCGGCGGCCCTACTAGCCTTGCCTGTCTGGAAACACCCGGCTCCATAGCTAATCGTCTATTTTGGTCTCTTCCCAGCGTCAATTCTTTTGATACTACTATTTCAGCGGGTGCCTCTGCTTTACAAGAACACGGGATGGCGTTCTAAGCCAGGTGCAACTCAGGCTTCAAAGGCTGGTTGAGGGGGCAAGGGTAGGTGAAATGGCTAATGCAGCTGAAGAAAAGGTCATAATTACATGTGTCACACACAGGCAAGGTTCAGAGGGACGTAAGTATGGGAATAAGGGAGCGCGCTTTGGCCGCCCAGCAAGTGCGCCGCCTTCGTTGCGGTCTTGTTTTCTGAATGTCTCAGCCACTTGAAACTTTACCCGCCACGGCCTGAATGTCTTCTATCTAGACATTTCATATGATCTGAAGGATCCCATAATACAACGAGTCCCATCAAGTTCCCCGTAGGATCTTCCCACAAATCAGAAATTTCATACCTCAGCGATCCCCAGACGATTAATCATAAGCTATTTGAGGTAGCAGAGTTGATTTCCCCTCTTTCCAATGATTAACTTTGACAAGCTCGGACAACCCGTTCTTGCGCGATTCATGATTACAGAGTTATGTTTCTGGCTGAATTCTTCTATACGAGAATTTGCTACCATAGACTAGACAATAACAAGCCACTGACTAGGTGAGAGGGTCATCATGTGTCACATTCAGCCTATAGGACCATCTAGCACTGCAACTTGTGGAGTGCGCATTCCCTTTTGCCTCAGCTGGAAATGCGACATCATGGCTGCCTAACGCAGCGTTCGACAGGGTCTCTCTCCCCGGTCCCTATGGAAAAGACTGGTAGACATCATGACGCCTCTGCCGCCGTCTATAATTCTCACTGGCGGGCACGACGGACATGCGCCTCTCAGCTAATGCTTGTCAGATGGTGAAGACCACGGTCCAAACCGCGAGAGAAAATTTGTGGTGGTGGTGGTGGTGGTAGTGGTTGGTGGTGGTGGGCCAAGATCGACGAGACCGGGCCTCTTCCGAATGTATTCCAAGCTTGTGACGAGTGGTCTGATCACATACAGGCTGCGTCTACAGAGAGCTTCTTCCCGGGCTCTCATTTGGCTGTGGATAAGTGTATGATCCGCTATACGGGCAGATCCAGCGAGACAACAGTCGTCAAAGGCAAGCCCACCCCCTAGGGTTCAAGATCTGGGTCATCGCACAACATGGCTTCTTTATCCACCGGCTGTGGCACATCAAGGGCGCTAAATACGGCGCCGTTCGTGTTGAACTTCCCGTACCGAAGTCATCCGCACAAGGCCGCCGCACGAGGGCTTCCGAGGCCGCGGGGAAGCTACCGGCGTTAGAAGACAAGCCTATCGCCTTAAACTCGACCCAGAGCGTTGTTATTGCCCTAGCAAATTCACTGCCAAAAGCGACATATCACGTCTTTGTGGATAACCTCTTCTTGTTGTCAGATCTCTTCCGGAGCCTCCGTACACATGGCCACGGGGCCACAGGCACGGCTCGACCTAACTGCGGTATTCACAAGGAACTCCAACGGGATAAGAAGGCCGATAGGAGGCTCAAGTCCAGCTATGACTTCAACCAGGTCAAGATGATCCCGACCCCTGACAATAAGGTACTAATCTAAGACACTTTTATATGTGAATTCCTTACTAATTTGTCTCTGTGCCGTATAATCAGGTCAATCAGATCGCTTGGAAAGACAATAGCCTTGTGTTATTCCTGACTACTGTGTTTACGGGCGAAGAGCGTGTCGACCGGAAGAGGAAGAAGCCGTCGTCACAGAAGTCAGAGGCCAAGCCAATACGCCGTTCTTTCGGTGATGAAGCTGTTAAGGTCATCTCAATCCCGACAGTCGCCGCTGCCTACAATGACGAGATGAACCACGTTGACCGAGGTGGCCAACTGAGGTCATATTACGCATACGATCATCCCCTCCGCCGGGGCCCTTGGCAGGCCCTCTGCTGGACCTTCCTTCTTGACGTAGCCCTCATCAATAGCTATATTATGCAGCTATACGGGCCACAGCCAAAGTGGAAGCGATTCACAACTCAGAGGGAGTGGCGAGAGTGCATTTATAACGAGCTATTCAACACCTACGGCCAGGAAAGCGAGGCAAGGCAGCGCTACAGGTCAGGGGACGAACGTGACCTCCAAAAGGCTAATTTACGGTGTGCTCCGAGAGGTCAATCATGTCAATCGGAAGGTAAAATCAGACTGCCTAGCTTGTAAGGGCTTTCGGCAAGGGCAGACGAGGTCAGGAGGCCAGAAAAGAAGCCCTCTCGAGGAGGTCAGCGGCAATAAGAAGAGGCTACGCAAGCAGACTTGGTACGGCTGCCAATTATGCAAAGTCGCGATTTGTAACAACCAATATTGTTGGGACTTCTATCACCATACAATTTAGGTGCGGCATTATGTATGTTCAATTTGACGCATTTTAATTGGCCCGGACCCCTCATCGTGACCTGCTTGGAGGCTTAGGATCACTCAGATGGGTTTCACCAGGCCGGCACCTTATCTAGCCCCACACGGTTTGGGAAGTTCAATTTGTCCCCACCTACCTGAGAGCCTCAACCCTGTCTCAACGACATCCATTGACAAAACATCAATGCAAGGAAAAGGGATGAGCTAGGCCGTAGGATATGGACCTACCCGAGCATGCGAATATGAAATGTGATGCGTTCCCGATTAAGACCGATAGCAATCTATACTCTCCTATCCCCATTTAACTATCCAATGATCCTTCAATGAAACAGAGAGTTTATGACTAGTCTAACCTTTGTAGCTGATAACTGACATTCTTTTCGAACGCATGTCAGCCAATGCGAATGAGTGGTCCTGCAGAGTATATTGTTTCGTCAGGCGATACGACGGTAGCATCACGGCTGCTTATACCTTCGGCCCCCGCCATCGTGCGGCGTGAGTGGAACTTCCCACTTCTAGGCCATCACATGTGAGCAACATCTGCTTGCAGTGCAGTACACCCGCCAACTGTATGGCCAGAATCTGTGGCTTGAATTATGAGCATCTGAACAACAGTGCGAGCTCGCAGTTCGAAGGCAGCCCAATGGAACCTGCCGCATCCAAGGCTATCTTTGGGTAAACCTTAAATTAATAAGACTTCTTGTGGTTGGGTGGCATACAAGTCAGAGAGAAGCTATATCAGCTCATTTTTGTTTGATGTGCCACCACCAGATGCCGATAGCCGTGTCACCGCTCAGAGTGACGCTTCGCTGAGCTATAGCAAACTTTACCATTTCTGGTCAAGATAGAACATGTGAATGCAAAGAGAAGCCTATGTACTTGAAGCCCTGCACTCTTTTGAGGCCTTCATGAATGGCGTCCCGATGTCTTTTAGCCTTAAAGCATCGTCTCTTGCTATCGATAGGCACCCCTCAGTCTTAGTCCGCTGTTGCCACGCTGCAGTAAACACAATGTTTGACTTAATCAGGGATATAGCCCAAGGCTTCGTGACCGTTGGCGCCAAGGTAGCGTCTAACACTGCCGAGACAGTTCGCAAGGTGGCAACCGACACGCGCGCCGCCGTGACGAAAATTGCTGGCGACAGTGCCAGCACCGCCCGTAAAGGTCGCGGGAGACATCGCCTCCACCGGGACGAAGATTGTGGGCGATTCAGTCAGTACCTTCGCCAAGGTTGGGTCCGACGTCGCGGGAACAGGAATCAAGATTGCGAAGGACGTGGGCGACACGGCCAACCATATCCTCCTAGGGTAGTCCTGTGCAAGAAAATGGTCGAGAGATAGGACACCCAGTTCCAGACTAATGCGCTTTTCACTTGCAAGGGAAAAGTTGTCGGCCTGCTCGACCACAACAACATGGTGCACTCCCCGGCTTTGACCGGGACTACGTTTTCATCATTGTACCAGATACGTGGACCTTTCTCGACAGAGCCACGAGCAAATCAGCCGCCGTAGCCCTATCACTCTCATTCCCACCGAAACAATAATATGGCCTTTTGGGATGCGAAAAACTATGCTTTCATTGCCACCAAAACTGTCCACTCCTCCCGCATCTGCTTCTCTCGAACGGATTACACCACCGGCCAAGCGACCAAAGGTCGAGAGCGCTCTGATTGGGCTTACAACCGCAACAGCAAAAGACACAGTTATCAACGCATGACGGTATCAAAACCTGAATGCCGCACAACACCGTAACTAAAGGTCAAATAATTGATGCCTTATCTTCTAGGCTACCGGAGAATTCAAGGCTACCCATCGTCCCGCTACGTCCTAAGCGCCAAAACAACCTTATGCGGCCGCATATATTCATCATAAGTTATAGTCAATCCATATATAAGCTATGTAATAGCCATTGGTTATACTATTCACAATGTATCTAGAATCCTCGCCTAAAACCCGCGGAACTCGGTATTAGCCTACCTCTCTAAGACTCTGAGCCAATAAAGAAACTAATACGTCCCCAATAATATAGACATATCTCCAATCACCATCGGGCCATACATAACAACCTCTAAGTCTTTCCTCTTCCCACTGGGTAGGAGAATAGGCCTTACGAGATAGACGTTCTACTGCGCGGAGGAGATCCAGAGTAGAGGGAATACCATCTCGGCCAGGATACTTTACACGGCTAGTTCCTCGAATTCATTGCTCAGCTCCCAGATGCGATTGATCTGGGAGGTAACCCACACTGCCAGCTGAATATAGGCCTTGGATTCAGGGCGTATAAAAATCTTTGTTTTGATACTCACGGCGATAGGGCGGTGACGAAGGGAATTATACGTGGTATAGTTCACTGAGTCGGTTAAAAGAGGAAATGGGTTAGCAAGTTGTTAAGAAAGGTGTGATGCCTCTTGGCCTCTAGGTCCTTGGCCATCATCGCCATCAATGAATATAACGAAGTCGATCATCTTAGAGGATGCCACTGAGCCAGTAGAAAAACCGGGCAGATAATTAGGGTCAATTGCTGCAGAAGGTCTGAGGGCTTATTAGAAGCTTCCCTTGAAGGAGGAGAAGGGCGAGACTCACACGTAACGGACGTTAACCCCGTCTGACTTGTCTCCCACGGCGAGACGCAAGGCACGACCATGCACTGCATAGTTCCACTCAGCCTCGTGGTCCATTTCTGCTCTGCATCGATGAGAACGCTTGACGATCTGCTAGACCTCGTCGAACTCGGCAAGCAGTTCCTTTTTGGTCCTCGAATCATCATTGTCCTCTTGATGTAGTATAATAGGCTCATCAAGCTCTATGTCCTCGACATCTGATTTGATTCGGGCAGGTAGGATATGAACTTGTGCGCTGACTTCTCGTAAGCGTTGGTATAGGGCGCGGCCACAATCCCCAAACTGTTTCGCATTTCCTCCTAGATCTTTGAACGAGACGCCTCTAGCAAGGTCTTATAGTTATGTCGGGTGCTTTACGGGACTGGAGGACCGCTTGGACGCGCTAGAGAGTGCTTTTAATAGGCTTGATTTGGAACTCAACGACGGAGGGCCGGAGCTCCTCAGGGTGAGTTCACTGGTGAAAGCCTTGGCATAGACTGAGCTTGCCGTCGAAAGATTTCGAGTGCTAGAATTGACTCGTGCTGCTTTGGGTATTTCTTGGCGGTCAGTCTCGTTGAAGATATCTGGGGCTTCTGGCTGGATGTTGGTTGATCGATTTGAGCGTGTCTTATGGACCTTCTGGGTAGAGTTTGGGGCGTATTGTCTGCCTTGGTCTTTCTTCTGCGAGCGGGCTTTATTAGTGATCTAGAGTCTTGAGCCATTAGGCCTATCCTGGCTGTCTGGTTCGTGATGGCTTTTGGCCTCTTACGTGGCTAAGGTAAGCTAGTGAGACTCTGAGGTTCGGCAGGTGGGGATGAACAGATTCCCTCGTCCTAGGCGTGAATTATCGTAGGGTATATCTTAGCGATGACGAAAGCAATTCTTGGTGTATTGAAGACTGGTTGGTGATGGTCGGAGTTGACCGTGATGTTTGTTTTGATGACCGAATGCTTGGTAGTAGGGCAACCAACCGCCAAGTTTAGAGTATTACCCTATAGATATGAGAATTACCTATTCCCTATGAAATATACTTAGCTTGCCGCATAGAGTAATATTAAGATAAAAATATTAATAATAGATATTCATTTTAATAGATAATAAGTAAATAATTTAGTAGAATCATTTTTTTATCTTAGATATAATATTAGCTACTCTGACGTAGACTAGCCTAACCAGAGTGGTTTGACATGGGGCGTCAACTAAGGTCAAATCTCAAGAGCACAGATAAACAAGACCTCGGACTATGGTACCGTAGAAACTCGAGAAATTCGGACTCTTGGCATTTCCACTTTTTACTCCATTATGCACGTTAAACATTCTAGCTAGCAGCCACGCTCCCAATAAGCCCAATCAGACACACAGGGGCTTTTTTTATCCCCTCCTTATATCCAGAGCAGCCATTGGCCAGCCATGCATTTGATCAGGTCCACTTTGCCAAGAGTCCGAATTTCTCGAGTTTCTACGGTAGGTCAAGTCAAGTCATGCAAGGACATGATTTGCCGAAATCGCGGACTGAGAGAGCTGGAGACTCCCGGTACGGCCTGACCAACGGCGACCTCGACAAACACCAATCTCGGGGTACCTACTTGTTTGTCTCAGAGGGCACGCGACGCGACGCGTGAAGTCTACTAGCTATAGGGGCTGGACTGAATAGTCAGGTTGTTATGCAGCAATATAACCATTAGTGCCTCGTATCTGTTGAAAGGGTTATCCTGAATGGGCTGTAGAGTCATCATACCATCGTCAAAGCCTGGCAGTATGAGACATCGCAAGAGCAAGAACTAAATGAGACAATGACAAGCCTAATCCTCATCTGAAGATGTCTAGGCAGCTTTGCGTCCCCAAATGGCACTAACAGCTAGTTCTGGTGTGTGGAATACGACAGAAATGAAAGGTCTCCTAGTAGCCAATAGTATCAACAAAAACGGGTGGTGGACCACTAGCCTCTGGCACTCGTTACTGATAAAGCCGCGCCCTGAAGCTAGACTGCGGTTGGGAAATCGACGTGCCAGCCATGTGTCTAGAGGGAGGAATCTTAAGGATCTTCCCCTCTAAAAAACGTAGGGGAGTGGCCAACGAGCGTGTCTCATTGACATCACTAATTTCAGAGACGCAGAGGAACATAACATGAGCATTCAGTGGGCCAGCTCGGAGGATTGCTCGAAAGCTCGCGTTTGATCTTGGTTGAAGCAATGTGATGCCCGACACATCGTACAGTCTCTCCATGGTTGTAATGTTGAACTGGCATTGGGCTATGCTCATCTTCCCGATGAATTCATTTACAACATTGGGTTTTAAACACACTTAAGGGCCATGCATAACTATGGATGATCCTGCATCTTACACCATTAGGACCCTGGTTTACGATCGGCGTGCGCGTGGCTGGTTGCGTGGTAAGGTGCCATTAGTTCCGACGAAGAGCCGCTTCTAAAGTTGACTGACATATGTAAGACGGTTCCTATATAGAGGTCAATCTTGTCCACGATGGCTATGTGCAGATGGGAGGGGGGAAGCTCTGGCAGGCGCTCAGAAAGCGAACAGTCTTGAGTACTAGGCCTATCATCTTTATGTTGTTGCTGTCGGTGTTGCCAAAGGCTTGTGAGGGTTCAACAAGCCGGCTCTCACGCTCAATAATGTTCCAAAACCAAGACGCTTGAGAACAATCTAGCTCAGAGCTTTTCCGCTAGAGTCGTTCGGTACTGCGATTTATTTGGCACGGCATTCCAACGTCATCATTTGCCGGGCCATCAATCAGCCCCACCAGTCCCAGGAGTCAGTGTCAAGACATTTGACGGGGGTTACCCCCCGCCAAGCCTTTTTATCTGCGAGCCAGACGACCGAGTCTGAAGAACTCCCATGGACACCTGAGAGTCTAAAGGATGGCCATGAATGGGTTGGTTTTCAGGCTTAAGATCATCTAAGATAGAATCGAACAAGGTGGTTTATCGCTGTATGCCGTTAACCTCGACCTAGCAAACATCGAGTTAAGTATACTAATCGGCCATGGCTGTCAAGATCTAGCAGTTAAGAGGCTAAACCTGTTCAAGTGGCATGCGTAGTAAGAAGATTTAAGACAGATAGGGAAGAGCTGCAACTTAGTGATAATACAGTCATCTAAGAAGCACTAGGATATATGAAGTTAACTGTGCGAAGTTATGGTCTATAGACTTAGGAGAGCCTTGGGATCTTAAAGGAACCTCTATGGTGATGGGGCTTGTACCGCAAAAGATGTCGCGAGTGTTTCACGGGGGAGTCATATAAGACACCGCATCCACAAACGATGGGGATATGAGGGACGGAGCATAGTTCCTGCCGTGGCTTCTTTAACATACAAAAGGGAATGCTCAAGCAATCCCTTTCCCTCCCATGGCTGCCACTATCCCTTATGGGCTGACGGTTTCGGGCCTTTACCTTCGTATCGCTGCTGATCATATGTGGTCATTGAGCGGGTCTTGAGGCTGTCTAGAACGTCTTGACGGCAGCCGATTTTATTCTAGATTATCGCCTTGTCCGCATTTTCACCTTTTCACGGAGGCTTTGGTTCCGGGCCGGTGCTGAACTCCCCCCTGTCGCTCTGGGACCATGTTGAGGGGCGTGTGATGCTTCTCATCTCGTTAGAAAGCCGTCCTAACACTGAGCACATTGAGGTTATCCAGGCGAATGACCTCGATGCATATATGGCGATATTTACGCCAGCCCTTTATCACCCTGAACCTAATATTCATAAGCAAGAAAGGACAGCACCTTGTTCAGGAGTAAGCATAGCCAGAGTCTTTCTTTATTCCCTCAACTAGCTCAGGGCTTTTCATAGTACCTTTCCAAGCCAAGACAGTAGCAGCCATGTGAAACATACCTATATAGACGTAGGTCCTTCCTTTCCAGTCTGCTCTGCATCTAACTTAGGTTAACATGATTGGATTGGAAGAGCAAGATATATGGCTAGAGATCTTTGTGGCGCGGTCTTTTCTCAGCCTCAGGCATCTAAGAAGCTGGCCGCACAGGTGATAGCGTCAGCTTGCTTACATCATTCATTCCGCTCTATTCCGCCCCGCCCCGCTTGACTGCCTCCCACATTCACTTCTCCCTAGCTGCTTCACCATCGCATCGCATCTCCATTTCCTCTCTCCATCACTCCTCGCCGCGAGTGTTTTATCTTATCATTTGCCTCATTCACTTCTGCCTAATTGCCTTATTCACCAACGCGCTACCTCACTTAGATAACGCGTTCCTCCTCCTCGTCACTGTTATTTGTTTTTATCTCATCATTCACTACTTCACTTCATTCACCCACACGCACTACCTACGAATTTCACCAGCTCATTCTTCTTCGCTCGCCCATTTCCTCCTTTCATCATCCTTCTCAACGGGAAGTCCGATTTTTATCTTTCTTTCCTTCCGCTTCATTCACCGACGCGCGACCTATACATTTCATTTCCGCAGCGCTATCCTTCTCCGCTGCCTTCATCATTCCTCATCCATCACCCCTCCCCCAATCCTCCCATTCAACAAGCGTGCCCATTTGTATCACGCGACGGAGCCTAGTGCAGTTTTGATTCATCCATGCCATGATGGAAGCTCTAGCACAAGGGTCAGTTCCATGGTATCCTGGACGCACCCTGCTCGATGGAGTCCTGCATCGCACATCGCAGTCACTCCAGATAAGTTGGTCCTAGCCATCCACTACCAAGCTACGGGTAATTCCGGGGGTGGAAAGGGGCTCGCGGGGGTAGGATTTATCCTTGTGTGTCGCCTGAGGGTGTGGGACTGACTTGTCTGGGTGCCATCGAGTCGTCCTGTGGGTTCTGCATCCTGCTGCGAAGGCTATCTCGGTCGCTGGGAATCGCATCAACGGCTTCTCCTTCGTATGAGCTTTGTTCTTGCACTGGTTTGGATGCAAATACTCTGTGGGTGCCCTTGTTCGGATCAAGATTTGCTAACGTGCGCTTTTGTCAACCAGAACCGAAGAGATTGCTCCAAAGCAGCCCGAATCCCCATCGTCACGCTCGGATGATATCGACATTGAGGCTCCTCAGGTGGTCGTCGCTTGGTCCGATGCCGATGAGCACACACATTTTTTCTTTCACCGTCATGCCAGAGATCCATCGCGCAATGTCACGTTTCGCATTTCCTACAATACTATCAACAAGACGGCTTTTTTCCAGCTTCAGGTCCCGATTCAGCTCAAGACTGCGCCCAATGGCACAACGCTACTCTTCTTGAACGTACCCCCAGAGACCATCACTGAATTGACAGTCGGATCCCCGAATGAGCCGCACCAGACTGTACGCGAGCAGCTTGGGTCCAGCACCACTTGTCTCAGTTTCCGGCTGCAGCGACCTCCCGACCTAGTCGTACCCAGGGGACCATTGGCGCCCAGAAGGCGGAGAGAACATGGCGACAAGTTGGATAGCCTAAAGCTCCTATCGTAAGCGCCTTCTTTGGACGTCTACTTCGCTGCCGGCATTCTCTAAGATGCCGCTGCGCGTACTGTCTGCGATCTTGCCGCCTCTCCAATGGCCAGGTCCATTGCCCAGTACGCCGACCTAGGCAGTCTTTACGCTGGCAAGGGTGGCATCGTACTCCCCGCTGAATCGCCCACGTCCCCGCCGACAGCGTTTCCCCCGTCATACAACGAGCTTAATCCCACACCGTCACCACCCCCTCCCGAGAAAGGTACGAACCGCAGCTTTTTTTCTCGTGCAATAGCAGTACTAATGCTTGCTTTTGGAAAGTCGACCCCAGCTCCTCTAACCCCTCAAGAAAACGGCCCAGAAAGAGCAGCTTCGACACAGTTGATATCGAATCTATATGCGCCAGGATCGTCGAGGATAGGCTTGCTCTGCATATGAAGGGCTGCCAGGAGGAATTGAAAGACATGAAGAAGGATCTCATGCATCATATTGAAAGGCGGATAAGCGACGTCCATCCTCTATCAAATACCTACAACAAGGAGGAAGTTGACGAGCTGGTTCAAGAAGCCAGGAATGACGGTGAAGACTATACTGATAGCAAGATTAACGATCGTGTGTTGGATATCAAGTTGGAACTTAAGGAGTACATGGAAGAGCAGCTACGAGAGACGGAGGAAAGGCTCATGAAGCGGCTGAAGTCGGCGAGCTGGGTATTGAACACGGAGGATGCATAATGGCGCTGGACTGAAGCTAGAGAAATCAAGACGCAGCATTGTTGATGATGATGAAAGCTTCTTTCTACATTCAGTCGGCAGTCTCCCGTCCACCGGTGGCATATACGGAAATATCGTGATGGGCATGGGTCATTGTCTAGATGACGTGCATCGCCAGCAAGCCTACACAAGCAGGGCGGCATGTTTCAATAGCTCAGCAAGGCTCGGATGAGGAGAAATAGTGAGATAACCTCGCCAGAGTTCTCCTGCACCGGGATACTAAAAGGCGAATGGGCTGTACGGCCACGGCCGTAAATGGTGATGCCCAAGGCAGTTGAACCGGCGACGCAAACAACCATATGGTCCGCAAAGTTCGAGCGACGGTCCGGCAGTTGGTGAAGATGTCCTCGCCCTCGTACGGCTTTGGAGGCCGCCACTTGCGCACCACCCGGCAAACGACCATCATGTGCTGCCCGAGTTTCGTCCTCATGGTGTTGGGGCTGCCTCCCACCCCGAGCATGGAAAGGCGGCATATGTTCCATGTCCATTCCTGTTAGAAAGCATCTTTAAACTATGTTAGAAACCATGTTCTAAACCTAGAACTCACCACTTTGTCACTCCTATATCGAATCTTGAGACATCGGGGCTTTTTGAGCATGGAGGGGTCCTATATATCCCACTCGACCTGGTAGCGCAACGTCTTATAGCGTGGACATTGAAGAATAGACTAATAGATATCATTGAGTTTGACGCGGTTGGGTCACTGACCTTATTATTGTGCGCAGTGAAGAAAATGCGGTGTGCTAGGGGTCCCAGGAGACTGATCTTAGTGCATTTCGTCCGGTGCAGAAGGCGTAGTTGGAGTTCTAGGTGAAACAGGGAAGGAAGGATGAAAGAGCGCAGCTATGAACTGAATCTGCCTAGTAAAGGGCAACAGGAGAGCGAGAAAGACGGTGCTAGTGATGACGGGCAGTGTCATGACTATGGCAACCAGGTGTGAACCAGCAAGGCAAGTGCATGGTCGGTATCAACGATCTAGATCTCCAGGAGCAAGCATCGAGCCACTCAAAGTACAGGCTATCTGAGGACTGAGGCAGTCGGGTTTCCGTAGGGTAATCATCTATATCCTACCGGATTCTAGAACCATCGAAACCGGTTTGAGTTACGATTTGGGTCATCTTGATGATGAGACGTTCTGGGCAGCTGCCACTTCATGGACACATGCTGCTCCTTCAACAGGGCTAATTGATGGTGGCGCCCCGGGCCAATATCTGCCGCAAACATGTAAACATTGGCACCAAGACGGGCCTTTCATGCGTTGTCGAGTTTCAATAACGGTAGGTATACCCTGGCATAAGGGAATCTGACGGTGGCCTTGCCTCGAGGACAATATCTTGAGTATATTTTGCCATCGGCGGACTTTGGGCACTACTAGAAACCAGGTCAAGGTATTAAATCTGAAAGGAGGGCGTATGAATCAAAGGAAACTCAAAAGTTGATCATTACCCAAGTGGACATCAACAGCCAGAGCATAGGAGACATGACTGATGTTGTCGAGGTTGTACTTTGCCTCGAGGGCCTCGCGAAACCGCCTCAAGCCATCGATGTACAAAGCGTCGTGTTCTCCCTGTCCACCCGATGATGATGATGATGATGATGGCGGAGGTATGCTCGAGGATGATAGGCCCCCCCGACGGTCTTCTTCTTCTTCGCCACCAGAACGATGCTGATGGGTTAGCCCGTCCTCTTCCTCTCCTTGCTGTGGTTGCTGTACCTCCGCGACGCCGGTCGAATGGGTCATGACGGCGCCTTCAGACTCATTCATCCATCTGATGAATCTCTCCTCCTGTTCATCATCACCACCCCACGCCTCGTTCCCTCCCTCTTCTTCATCCTCGGGGCAATAGGAATGACCGCCACTAAGCGGGGTCGACGTAGTCATAATAATACGGCCAGCACCGGCGGCAGCAGGCAGATGATCATGCTCCTCGCCATGACCGACCTCATCTTCTAATCGTCAACGACCTATCATCCCACTGCGGTCGGGGCGGAAAGAATGAGATGATGGCGATAGGGAAGCAGCACCGTGAGCCTCTACCGGCAGGAAGAAGCTGTCCTCCTCGGCGTTAGGGTGAGGATACCGATCATCATCATCACCATCCTCCTCCTCCTCCTCCTCCTCTTCCTCACCCTGCTGCTCCCGTCCTTATCGTAGTATTTCCCAACCGTCATCATCATCCATCTCGCTATGGAGATGCGTTGGTCTGATGACAGTCTCCTGCTCGAGATTTGCTATCTCCTCATTGACCTCAATCTTGATGTTTACCCCATAGTCATACGCATGGAAAGCGGGTTGATAATCGAGCCAGAAAGTATCGCCGCCGCGGACGGAAAGGCCCTCGATGAATTCCTCCTAGCCTTCCATGAAACAAGTCTAAAATATAACCCATTTGTCAAAGGCGATCATTTGAGCCTCCGCCCCTCCGAGGGCCCATCTCGGCTCGACCCCTTCGCTAAGAAGCTCCCCACGGAGAAAGATATCTTTAATATAGGATGTAAGCAATAGGGCACGACCGTGCATAAGGGCGGTCCTTATGTATACCGTATTATGCCGTCGGTGATAAGGGTTACCATTTCCGGAAGAAGCCCTCTGGATTGGGTATATAATAATGAACTAAGCCTCTCGCGTGGCACCGGTAGCGATACGAAAGGTATGGCCACTTAGGTCAAAATGGATCCCTTGTATATACTTTATACTATATGGCGCGTTCCAGTGCCGGAGGGAGATAGTGATATTATCGAAGAAATAACTAGCCCGGTAGATTGGTTAACGTAGCCGGCCGACGATGCTAATAAAGTCGAGTCGAAAGACGGGGTAGTATTTATCTTCCTCGCTCGCCGGTCTCGATCCTATCTTCTTACTCCTATAGTCGATAATAACTCGACGTTATATAAGGTTAAGAGCACGCGCCCCGTCGAAAGCCTCGTCGTTTGTCTCGGCAATGAACTCGTCAGCTAAGACTAGTCGTCACCCAATTGCGGCACCCTAAACCGAAAAGCCAAAAGATACTACCATACTATACATCCAGGAGTCACCGGCGTAGCGATTAATTCTTTAACCTCTCTAGAATTATTCTATCGATTCTTCTGTGCTGGCTGCACTGCTTCCGAGGCTCGTAGGCTCCTCGAGGTAGTGTTCGTCGACTAAGAACGAGGAGATGTACTCTTGTGCCTCCTCTTGGTCGTCACCATCATCATCAACGTCAAGGTCATCAAGGTAAGCCTCAAGCCCGACCTCTTCTGAAAGCCCCAAACACGACATGGTCTCAGGTTGGTAAAAATGGCTTGATGATGATGATGATGGAACACTGGGACTGAGGGTCGAGGAACTGCTCTTGACAGATTGATTGATATCATCTAACAAGACTCGGCAGGCCGATTTATAGAAGTTGACCAACTGACACGCCGACACAGCCAGACGCGCGCAACGCGCAGCTTCCCACGACTACATCAACCACACTTATCGTCATGACAGCCGTGCTGGCTGTATAACGATACTGTCATCATTCTCCGCAGCGTGTCCGCTCGATATAAGGTAGCTCCGGCCTATCTATTTCTATCGCCGACTTCCTGATATGGCGACGGGTCCATCTATCCACTCTGCTATCTGCGTTTCTCTTGGCCAGGCTAGATCGACCGGGGTTGCGCTGGCCGGTCGGGAGGCTTTGCCTCCCCCCGCGACTAAATAACCCTAGTTCCCCCTACTGGCTTTCCCAGCAGTCGCAGAGAATGACCAATCTCTGCCACGGGACGCAGCCATTATGGTGGTAAATAGCCCATAGCTCCTTGCCCCTATTTGCCCCTTTTATAATAATTCCTCGATGATTGTAAGGACCGTGGCAAAGGTAATATGGCCGTATAGCTTAACTGCTACATTAATAACAAGTGTTGGATCGACCCCTCGTGTGGCGGCATCTGCCCCGAATTTGCATAAACCTCTGGTACANNGGCTCCACATCGTATTGATCCCTATCACTCTGATCGAATGTGCCGTACGCGATCCAACAATTAAGAGTCTCATTTGCTTGAAGAAGCTATCTGCGCTACGATACGTACTGCCGATTCGATCGTATACGAAGATCACGATATCAGCCATAAATCCTGCGTCTGCTCAGAGGGTCTATCTCAGGACCTTTGAAGATTGGGCAGACTGGGACAGAGCCTTTAAGACGAAGGCAAATTTAGCCAAAATCTGGAATCTCATCAATCCAGATAGGTCTGACCAGCCGTTGGAAGAGCCGGTTAGACCGACCTTCAGCACCTATTTCCGAAGAATCCCTCCACAGCGGATCGAGCCCGACCTACCTCGACAGACCCGTCAGTCAGAAAGTCAGGGGTCTAGTCAGATATATACCCCCGAGTCGATCAATCCAACCCAGCGGGCTCAATCCATCACGGATTTAACTACTAAAGATAGAGCTACCTATTAGTCTGATCGTAAGGACTACGAATAGGACTATAGACAGTTCGAACAGTAGCACCGTTGGATTAATAAGATAAAGGATTAGGTCATAGATATAGTTATAAAGAGCCTAGCTACTAGTGCCTATGATCCCGAATAGGATCTAAGGAACTAATATATTAACCTACGAGATAGCATTAGGGCTACCATAATTGAATAATAAAATGAGGCCCTAGCTAAATATTAGAAGATCCTATCTATAATGCCCAGGACAGCTAAGGATTTTCATAGCTAGCTAATAGACTAGGAACAGGCAACATACTAAGCCCAGATAAGAGGGATCAGAGGCCTAGATAACCCAAACGTATAATTTAATAACCTATATAATGCCATTAAGCTAATCTTATGAAACTAGGTCTCTAACTTTTAAGGGATTTATTAAGATAAGCTAGAGGATAAGACCCTAGCTATCCGGACCGTGGCTAAGAACCTACGCACGGAGGTTAGCCGGCGAGGCTTATAGTACCCGGCTAGGACCCCCGTAGCCCGGGTCAAACGAGGGGCCTTTGGCCCGACTTACGGCCAGGACCCGGATCCGGCTGACTAACCGGATTAGAAAGAGGATCCCGGTCAGGAAGGTTAATAGCCTGCTGGATCTACCGGGCCCTCTCGGCTAAAATGGACCTCTAAGAAACGTAAGTCTAACTAGTCGACCTCTTAGTCAAAGAGGATAAAGTCTAAGGAAGCCCGGGATCAAGGAAATACCAACTTAAGCTACGAGGCCTATGGAGGCCTTTATTATGACCTCTTTAATTATTATTACCTCTTTCTATTAAAGGCTTCTACCTAGTTTAAAGAGAACCTAGTAATTAGAGATAGAGTTAAATATTAACTTTCTAATTAGGGACTAAAGGATAAGGTTAAGGCTCTTAAGGGGCTAGCTAGACCGGCCGAGTTAGAATAACTAGGCCAGAGCATTAGCTACTATTCCGATATAATAATAGTAATTAAGGCTACTTTTCCTACTACCTGGTATCCCCTACGAAGGTCAGCTATCCTAGACTCCGGGGCCATAATCTATATCTTCAACCTAATTAGCCGGTTTAAGGGATATCAGCCCGCAAGGGCTGATAACATCCTTATTACTGGAGAACACAAAGTCCGAGTCCTAGGCTACGATTAGGTTAATATCCTAACTAAGGGGACTAAGGGCACTAGGCTTATCCCTCTACTTAATATAGCCTATTGCCCTAACTTCCCTTATAACCTCATATCCCTACGGCGTCTATAATGGCAGGGCTATTAGTAAGACATACGCCCAGAGTACAACTATCTCCGGACAACAGCCAGATCAATCCTTTACTATCTAGCTAACCGATATAACTAATTCATCATAAAAGATATTCCATTAGATCAGCCGGAAGCCGCCTTTACTATCTAATATAGCCGATTTAACTTATTAACCCGACCTAAGGCAATTAAATAGGATACCCGCCGATAGTATCTCCGACTTAGTCATCCGGGGCCTTAAGCCCTAGAAAGGCTAGTCAATAAGGTCATAGGGGCCTAGATCAAAGGGATTATAATAATTTAATATAATAACTACGGCACTTCGAAGATCACCCGGCAGGTTAGCCGCCGGCCGCGGGATCTTCTAACCGGACCCGGTCTAAGGCTAGCTATTAACTTCTATAATCTAGAAGAAGATCTAGAGGGAAAGGCTAGCTTAATATTAGTAATAGACCACTATTCCGGCTATATCTAGGGCTATTATTTAAAGACCTAGTAATATAAGGACCTAATCCTAGCCCTTAAAGACTTCCTAGGTTATCTAATCTGGCAATATTAGCTAAAGCCTCAGGTTATTAAGTATAATAGAGAGATCCTAGGGAAGTCTAAAGACCGGCCCCGGCTAGTATTTAGATTCCTCACAGGGATAAACATCATCGTGGAGCCAACAGCCGCAGACACACCCGCTTAGAATGGCGGCGCCGAGTTATCCGGCAAGGTTATCAAGACTAGGGCTAGGGCCCTACGAGCCGGAGCCCGACTTCCTTCCTTCCTTTGGGTTAAGATCTATCGAGCTGCTATCTATCTATACAACCGGACCCCTCGAAGGGTCAATAACTAGGATACCCCTTACGCCCGGTTCCACACAGCTATAGCCCAGCGAGATGGTCACGGCCAGGAACGAAAGGTCCCCTATCTAGGTCACCTTCGAGCCTATAGATCCAAGGCGTTTATAATAACCCAAGATACCCTCAAGGGCCACAATAAGCGGCAGCGGCTAAATCCCCGCGCCTAGATCGGCTTCCTCGTGGGATGTCAGTTAACTAATATCTATCGGATCTGGAACCTAGCCACTGGGAAGATCATTTCTATAAGAGACGTCATTTTTAATAAAGATAAACAATTCAATAGAGATATCAAATAGCTAAAAGACGACCTATTATAAGTCAATAGGGAGGAATTAGACTAGTTGCTAAACCAGGTGGAAGAGCCTCAACTAGATCAGTTAACAGCTAAAACAGCAGCTAGTAGGAGAATATGGAATACTAACTACTATAAGGATTAGGACGATACTCTAGACCTAGACCTAAGGGATCAAGGCGATATCCTTAGCCTAAGGGGTTAGGCTAATAAGATCGATCCGGATAATGCTTTAAACCGCGATCTAAGGGACCGAGGTGATATCCTTAGCCTAAGGGATTAAATTAATAAGATTAATCCTAATTAGGATAATAATTAAGATTATAATCTAAGGGACTAGGGTAATAACCTAGGCCTAAGGGATCTAACTAAAGATATTAATCTAGACTTTATTATAATATAAGTATTTAAAGTTAAGAAAGGTAATTAAGGAAAGCCTAGGAAAGGTAATATTATTTAAGATAATTAATCTAGATTCCCTAGCGCCTATAATTATACCTATTTAACTCCTATATCTCTGCTGCCAGCTGCCCTTCTAGTGATGATAATCTAAGATGCCTTAGATCCACTGGGTGGGTAAGATCCAAAGGGCCCTAGCAATAAAAGGGACCCTAGGTTCAAATGGTCTAATATCTAAAAGGCTACCTTTAATACCGGAAGACTAGCTAGCCCGATTAGAACCCTTAATAGTGTGACGATCGTGTATTTTCCCAAGGGATAAACCGGTCGTGCTGGGTTTATGTTGGCAGAAAGACTAGTCGCGGTGCCTTGAATGGGGGTTATTACGTCTGGTAATATGCTTAAGGGTATTGAGTGTAACCAAGTTGTATGTTAATAGCTGGTGTGGCTCGTATAAGGAATATATGAGCGTGTACTATATACTTAGAGCGCTTACTAGAGGTAAAACCCCTGATGCTTACTTACTTACTGGATGAGGTTATTATAGAGTGAGCGTTCCATAGGAGTGCTTACTCGTCCCATA
>SSHR01001255.1:15263-60067 GCA_006518225.1 Fusarium neocosmosporiellum | reverse complement strand
GTGCTGCAATACCAGGGAAAGTACGAGGAGGCAGAGCAGATGAACCGACGAGCTCTGGAGGCGAGGGAGATGATGCTTAGTAGAGAGCATCCAGACACGCTCGCGAGTATTCACAATCTTGCGTTGGTGCTACAATACCAGGGAAAGTACGAAGAGGCGGAGGCGATGAATCGACAAGCTCTGGAGGCTAGGGAGAAGGTGCTCGGGAGAGAGCATCCACACACGCTCGCGAGTATTTACAATCTCGCTTACCTCCTTCACAGACAAGTCCGCTTCTCCGAAGCTGGTGAGCTTTATGAGAGGGCCTGTAGCGGTTACGCGAAAGCCCTTGGATCGGATCATCCTACCACGAGAGCCTGTATGGCAAACCGCGATTCTTTAAGGGAAGACATGGCAAATGACAACGAACATCAATGGTAGACCGAGACCTTATATAGAACAGAGTGGCCACTTCAGCATGCCATGTGTTACATATTTAGAAGCTGCTCCTGCCCAGGCTGTCATGTTGAGACAAACATTTCTCTGTAGTGAATGGACCTCAGGTCTGTAGTCTTAGCTAAACGCTGTGGGCATGTGGGCATGGCTCCGGAAGCGGTCTGGATTCTAGCCAAAGCTCATGTCTACATCCAAGTCCTCACGAGTGGTCATGGGGGACCGCCCCGTTTTCTCACATGCCGTTCCTCTTGTCCCAGGGCTCATCGAGGTGCCACTGGTCGTCCACCGCGCAGGCACTCGGGCCGCCAACCGTGCCAACCTCGACAACCAGATCGCCACATACCTCAACATCTACTCCGACTCACATGTCGGCACCATCGTGGTCGCTGGGTCGCACGATTGGCTCGAGGACAAGAAAATACACATTTTCATTGAAATCCTCCAGGTCACGCGTGGCCTGTCGAGATACGGCGAATCCTGGTTCGGGTCGAGGGGGAGATTAGAGGTAAGGTACTTCACCCAGCCTTCCTAGCCCCGAGCTCACGCCGCGGAGCCGAGATGCGACGGGAACTCCACTTCTGGCCCATCGCTGCTCCCCAAGCGAGCGCTGCCACGACTCCTCCAGGAGAGGCTCATCGGTACCTGCGACTGGATCCTTGACCGGCCTGCATTCCTGCACTGGGTCGCGAGAGAGTACTCCCCAGGACCAAAGCTGCTGTGGGTCAACAGGCCTACGTAACCCTGCGAAGGGGCTGTTCTCCATCACAGCTAACTTGTATAGGCTAGTGAACTTGAGAGGCTCTTCCCCGCAATATCAGGTCAGGATGTTCGGACAGATGAGGTATTTTCCACCTATGAATTGATCACCTATTTTGGATGATTTTGAAGCTATCACGGGCCACCAATATCGTTAAAATGCCCCTTGTCGAGAGATCTGCCAACATCACGCCTAAGAAATCGGGCCCAAAGCGAAAACCGCTGTCACAGCGCACCTATACCCCCCCAAAGCCAGTCTCACGGCGTGAAAATACATATTCACTTCGTAAAAAGCTCGATGTTCTTTCCTTCCTCTATCACCATAAGATATTCGATCCAGATCATTGGAAATTAATCTTTGGATACCGAAGACCAACCTATGAAGAAGCATCTATTTATTTACGATTCCCCGACCTACAATAAGCGAATGGAGCCGCAAGGGCGAGGACGCCCTCGAAGCCCAGAAACGAAGCTATTCCCCACATTGGCCGGCCCTTGAGGACCGGTTATTTGACCGTTTTCTCGATGCCCGTGAGAAGAAGCAGATTGTGACCACCGGATGGTTCAGAAGACAAGCCCAAGCGATTTGGACTGAATTATATCCTCATCCTGACCTAAAGAAGGTATTCACATTCTCAAGTAGCTGGTGGCTTGGCTTTAAACGTCGGCGAGGCATTGTTAAGAGGCGGATCACGAAGGAGTCGACTCGCCGGCCCGAGGAATATAAAAAAGTCACGAATAGCTTCCTTCGCTTTATTCGTCGGGTATCTAACAACACCAACACTCTGCCATTGCCGAAGAACCAGTTGACCAAAATGCATATAAACTATATCCTGGACTCGCCAATTCGCCGCTTTGAAAAGAAATATATTTTAAATGTGGATGAGACCCCTATCCCTTTCGAATACCTCGATGGAAGCACATGGGAATTACGCGGGGCAAAAACCGTGGCCGGCAAGACCGACCGCAGCGGGTGGAGTAAGCGACAGGCCACCCTTGTGTTGTACATCTTCGCCGACGGGTCGTTACGGCTGAAGCCGAAGATCATCTTCCATGGCACAGCCGGTCCAAAAGGCAGGATTTACGCAGATGAAGCTCATCTTTACGCGCCGGACGTGACTATCGCGTTTAACGAGACAGCTTATAATAACAAAGACCTTTTTTTAGACTAGATTAAGGAGGAATTATCGACTATACAGGCCAAATCGCGAGACTTCCTTCTAGTGATGGATATCGCCACTTTTCATAAGACTGATAAGGTCACGGACTAGCTACGGCAACAGAAGGTGACGAGGGCTCTCATCCCTGCCAGCTATACGGGTCATCTTCAACCACTTAACGTATCCGTCAACCGGCCACTAAAGGACTTACTACGAGAAGAAACGCTTCAGTATGTGGTAAGTGAAGAGGAAAAGGGCAAGACCGAGTGGTCTGTGAAGGATAAGAGGATCATGACGACCTGGGTCGTCTCCTTACCTGTCATCCTCTGGCTACTTGTAGCCTGGGGTAAGGCTGACCCCAGAGGCCTCAATGCAAGCTACGAGTAGCCCATGTTTAGGTCATCAAGTCATCAACTCCCCTACTAGTAGCCTAGGCCACTGGATGATCGCATTATAGGCTACTAGTCTGATAGCTGCTACTAGTAGACTACTTATTTAGCAGGCTTACCTCTGATAGCTACAGCTACTAGTAGACAGCTCCTAGGAGCTCGCCAATGCCTTTCGGAACAAGCCTGGGAAGCAAGGCACTTTCCTTATGAAAGAAAGAGCCTAGCAACCGAGCACTCTGGGGCCATCGCCGATCGCCAAGACGTAGAGCCTTGGTGGAGCAGCGTTGTCAGTGTAGCCGAGCGGGGTACTCCACTTGCCCTACCGGAGTTTATTCCATCAATTCCAATGCTCAGTATGTATTCTTTTCTGACTTCATGCCAAGACAGCTGGTCCATCACGGGAAGGACAAATTACGAGATGCCTGAATGCGGGGTTCTTTGTGGAGGGCGCATGACCTCTAACGTATGAAACCGGGATCTGGTCACGGAAATCAGAAGCCTGGCCAAGAAACAGGATGGGCTGCTAAGGATGGGCTGCTTACTACTGGTAGAAATAAGCGCTAATATAATCTATCGTAGGCATCAAGGCGATGGGATGGGGAACAGGCGACACAGATGTACTGTTTCAGGCGACACAAAACGTCACAGCCACATGAGGTGGGGGACACAGAACAGGCGACACAGAACGTCCCAGCCACATGAACCGGGAGACACAGAACCTACCCTGGGGGACCTAAAACAGGGACACAGAACACAGAACTCAATAGCCACACGGGGTTGGCCGCATGAGACCCAACGTGAGGATAGCCGACCTGCTTAACCGCTCGTCGGATGTTTTCTGTTTTCTATTTTCTTCCGTTCTCTGTTCTCTTAGCTGCTTACTCTAAGCGCTGGATAATTCCGTCCCTAGGATACCCAGAAGGTTCACTGGTAAGCGCCTGCCGCATTTACCAGTAAATACCTTTGTGCTCTACTAGTAAAACCCCCCTTGAAATGTTTACTGGTAAAGGCTGTCCTTACTTATTGGTAAATCCAACTAGGCAGCGGTCGACCAAGCGACCAGATGAGCTCGATCATTTCGTAGGGCATAGGTATTTGGTAGGGTATTTGCTATAGGACCCCGCATACGTCAGCCGCCAACGGCCCCACGTTTTGCCACCAAAAATAGCAGCCCAACAGATAAGCCTCGACCAAAAAGAGGCCCTGACTGAGGCCTTCAGGTAGACGGTCTTGAATTGAGAAGGCGGCGGCTATTTTGTTACTACTGCTTGGGTCCTTTCCCCATTTGATGTTCACTGGAGCCGTATTCTAGTGGTCTGAAGTTTTGCCTGAGGCTACTGTCCAAGCTCCCGGCCACACTAACGATGCTCTGCATCTCCTTCCTATTTGCATAAACTTCCCAAATAGCCGTCCCCTATGCAAACCAACGTCGCCGTCTATAAACGTTGTGATCGCATCAGAAGTAAAAAAAAAAAAACTTGCTATTCCTAGTACCGTGGCAGGTTTGCAAAACTTTTTAATCTCTACTAACCCTACGTCCATTGACAAATAGCTCTGTGCCTCCCTGTCCCATCCTTGCCCCCACAACCAAGGCCTTTCTCGCGTCTTCCCCCGGATCTCGTTCAACTAGGGATTGACTGTGCGTGATCACCACGATCCAGCCTAACACCGTCTGCGACATGACGCCGCACCACCCGACTACAGCCGCCTGGCCCGCCTTGTCAAGGCTGTCAAACACCTCGTCGATGAACTGATTTTATTACTTAAGATAAAGGGATTAAAATAAGGTAAGATTAAGAAGTAAGCATAAAGTTATTAAATATACTTCTATCTAGTATGCTAGTAGTGCCCCGAGTATCTACGCGTTAGCCTGAATATGGGCGATGCGCTCACTGGCTTCTTGGATTGCCTGCCGCCGCTGTGCCGGTCCTTGGTCGAGACGTGTCAGCTTGTCGGTGATGCGGGGCGCTGTCTCGGGTCCGATGTGGGACAGTGCGGCCCGGGCTCTAACCCCGTCTAGGCGGACGTCGGCCGGCCGGCTGCCCCTTGGGTCCGTCGAAATATATCCGCCAAGGTACTCATACACGCAGTCGGTGCGGCCCTCGAACACGCAGTTGGCGCAGCAGCCCTGGGCGACGCCGGGGAGGACGCGGCAGGCGTGGAAGGGGGAGAGGGCGTGCTCGTTGGACGACGTCGGGCGGCGGAGGAACTGGCTGGCGCAGTGCTGGCATATCCGGGGCGCCTGGACACCCCATAGCATGATGGCTAGGGCGATGCGGCCGGCGGACTTTTTGATGATGGCGTGGGGCAGCGTGCCGCGCGGGTGCGACACCTCGGAGAGGACATAGACGGGCGACAGCTGCGCCCAGCGGTCAGGCCCCAGGCCATCCACAAAGGGACGCCAGCCTTTATCGCCGGGCGCGCGCGCTTCGGCGAAGAAGCTGCGCACGAGGCTGGCGTCCCCCGTGGCCACTGACCGCGTGCTCGCCTCGGCTGTGTCCCCCTGCAGCGCGAGCTCGAGGTAGATAGGCTGGCCGGCGCGGCCGAGGGCGGCGCCGTGGCAGACCCAGAGGGCGAACAGCTGCTGGAACCGTTGCGCGTCGTCGTCGGAGAAATCGGCGGTCGTCAGGATGCGGCCGCTGCCGGGGGGGCCAGGCGGGCCCTCGTTGGAGAAGTGGTGCGCAGAGAGGGCCGAGAAGGCAATGGCGTCCAGGTCGGGCAGCGTCGTAGGATCGCGTCTGGAGATGGCCTCGAGCCTGCTGCGGAGCCTGTCATTGCCAGAGGCGCCCGAGGATGGGCCAGGGCGGCTCATGACGAGCGGCTAGGGTCGCTATGCGGGGGGGTACTGGCGTGCTGGCGTCGATCTGCTCGTGAGACTGCTCGAGGGACCGGCGTTGATTTGCCTATGAGACTGGTTGGGTTAGCTCGGGACATGGCGACGCACGGGAGGGAGGGGGGCTTCTCCGCATACTCGCTCACAATGGTGTAGACCTCGCGCTGGCAGCCAGGGCTAATAGGTAGGGGCGTCTAGATGCTGAGGGGGGGTAATCATGGGGGGAAGGAGGCGGCGCTGGGAAGTGTCGTCTCACGAGGAGGAGGCGGCTGGCACGTCTGCGGCAGAGGATCAAGGCGCGGCCTGGCTCTTGGTGGGCGGGTAAGAGTGCTGCTCTGAGGCTCTCGCGGTGGTATGCGTCGCTGTCTCTTCTGTTGCGAGGTTGAGGCGTATCGTCTCGGCGATTGTTAGGTGGGCGCGTGTGTTTGCGCTGGTGAATCACTGCCAGCGTTTGCGCTGGTGAATCCCGTCACTGCCAGCAGTGCCAGGGCCGGCATTCCCTCCGCGGCGCCGCGAGGCTAGCTCTCCTCTGCCGATATCATCTCCCCTCCCGCCTCACTGCATCCTCTGCCTTGCTCTTTATCCTCTCCACCTTGCCGCCTTGCCACCCGCGCACACCAACCATCTCGACGTGCGCCGTTACACCAAACCGCCCGGCAGAGCGACATCGCCGGCGTCGCCTCCCTCCTCTTTCCCTTGGGCCTGGCCCCTCTCGGTTGCGCATCTCCCGCCACGAGGCCTTGCTGGGCGCATCGGCAGCCCTCGCAGTTCGCAGGCCCTCTCTTGACCATAAGTCTCCCTAGACTGACCCTCGTGACCGCTTGCCCGCTTACCCGTGGCCTCCTCTCGTGTAGCCTCTCCCGCCTCTGCTGTCCAGCTCTCATCTCGTCGCCGTCTGCGAAACGAAACCCCCCCGCCCTTGCCACATAGCCGCCTCGACCACAGCACGCTCTGGGCTCTAGCCCCCTCGGCCTCGCCTGACAGCGACAGCGACGGTGCGTCTGACAGCCGACGAGCCACTCTCGGCACCTATCCGAGGGCACTTGTCTGCCTCGCCCGTGGCGGCTATGTCGCGCGTGAATAGAGCCAACCAAGCCCTTAGGCATTACCCTCCCCCTTCCTTCGCCTGCTCCCCCGACCGACATCTCTGCCCTCCCGACGAAACCTGCCACGATGGCGAACCCGACGCCCGAGGAGAAGATGCTCCGACCGGCCGCCACGAGCATGGCCTGGTTCTATACCCCCCACTCCCAGATGCCGCCACTCCTCCACGGCAATGTCATCCAGCTCGGGGGTAGACAAGACTTCACGCGCCTAGACGAGACGAGGGCCAGGGCGACGCTCCAGGAGCTCTTCCCGCTGCAGCCAGGCGAATCGGTGCCGCGGCTAGACTGGTCGCATGTCTGCGCAGGACACAGGACAGACCGGGAGGGCGGCTATACGCGCGAGTGGCAGCACCGCCCCGTCTTAGGCGAGAGCGAGGATGACCGGAGGGCGCACCTCGATGGGATCGGCTCAGCGCCGCCACCCCCCTTCCAGCACGGCAGACAGGTCGGGCTCTGCACATGGCGGGACCACCAGTTCGACGCGAGCCAGCTCATGGACCAGACGATGCTTGGGGCTCAGCTGACAGGCCCGGCACTCATCGCAGGCCTGCACATGGCGACCCGCGGGCTCGAGGACGTCGTCGCCATCGCGGCGCGCCCGGCAGACGTGCCACTCACCGGGGGGTTCGTCAACCCGGCCGAGGACGAACCCGGCCACATCGGACTGTTCCGCGGAGGCACTTGCCTGCCCGACTCGACGGCGGCCCGACTGGAGGGACGCTCGCGCCTTGGCTTCCCGACCGCAAAGGCGCTCCAGGAGGCATGCTTCAACAGACGCTTCCTCGTCATCCCATTCAACCATAGCAGCACCACGGCGGGCTTTGCGCACTGGACCATCGGCATCTTTGACCGCCGCCTCGGGCACCTGCTGCTCTGGGACACCCTCGTCGACGACGGCCACGTCAGGTATGGGGCCCGCGCCCGAAGGACGCTCGAGGCGATGCAGGCGATACTGGCGTTCAATGGCCAGCCCTACACGTTTGCCTTTAGCGTCGTGCCGGTCTCTACGCAGCAAGACAACTGGGAGTGCGGGCTCCTAGCCCTGGAGATTGTGCGGCAGACGCTACGGGGACAGGTCGGTCTCGGCTACGACCAGCTCTGCGACATGGTAGGGGTCAGCGAGCTTTCGGTCAACGGGCGGCCCACGCTGCCACCCTCATGCACGCCCGAGCTGCGGCTCTGCGACTGGGCGCTAGAGCCATGGAGATGCGACGCGGGGAGGCCGGCATACGACGACATGCTGGCGAGGATCAAGGGCAGGTGGCGTCTGTGGTCAATGGAGGAGATTGGCCTGTGGGACTGCCGCGTCTGGAGCCAGGCGCGCGATCGGACCCTGACGCCCAAGGGCTTCAAAGACGGCTCCCTGCTGCCGTGGTGGCAGGCCGCGCTTCGGCAAGACGCCAGCGCCGCGCCCCAGTGCCCCACGACAGCGGCGTGGACACAGCGAGGAGGCCGGCCCTACGTGATCGATAGCAAGGCCATTCTGGAGTATGACTGGACGAGGTGCCGGGTGGTTGCGGTGCCCGAGACAGCAGCCGGGCGGAGGGCGCTGGCGGCGCAGGGCCACATGATGTACCGGCAGCGGCCTATCCCCGTGCTGCGAGACCCGCTTGTGGCGGTCACGGCCGACGTGACGCGGATGTTCTTGGACCGCGGCTGGGTGGTGGATGGCACGAGGGTGCGGCGCATCGGAGAGCCGGCAGACGGGCGCGCCGTGAACCGGGCGGCGGCGGCGGCTAGGCAGTGTATCTCGATCGCATCCACGCCGGCTGGATCACCAGCCTTGCCCCCGGCGCAGCGAGAGGCGTCGGTGCCAGACGACGTGACGGACGCGATATCGGTTCTCTCCCTCGACTATGTGGATATGGGCGGCAGGATGGATGGCACGGAGCTGACAGGCCTGGCGCGGAGAGCTGATGTTAACCTGACTGGCCTCGTGGAGGGGTCTATCCCGATCCAGTCGCTTGGGGCCACGCAGCTGACGCTCGTGGAGTCACAGATGGCATCGATGGCGCGAGGCTGGCCTGCTGGCTGTGAGGGGGGGAGGGAGATGGCGATCGGCCTACAGGAGGCACTTGGCCTGACACCAGCGCCGCTGGCCTCTACGCAGTTCATCGGCAACTCCAGAGCATGGCTAACTGTGCTGCCTGCTGGCATTGCTGTCCCTGAGGGCTGGGAGTGGATTATTGAGTTGGCCTACCGGGGCTAGGATGGGTATGCCTATGAGGATGTGTTGGCGTATGAGCTGGCCTGGTGTGTTGACAGAGGAACTTGTATGTATGAGCTGGCATATAGTGTCTCGTGATATTGATTATGTGTTTTACCCTTGATAACTTGTGATCTCGTTCCAAAGGCCATGAGGGCAGGCGTTGGTCGGAATCGCAAGACGTGTGGTGGGCCCACGCGATCGGCCGGCCCGGAAGAACCCCGGCCCGCACCCTAGGCAGATGATAAGATAGCAAAAAAAAAAAAAAAAAACGGCTGATAAAGCGATATGAGATAAACGCAGACAGCACATGCGTCGGCTGCATGGTGCGGCTCGTCAGCAGGTCGCCGCACACCACCGCCCGCCTGACCTGATTTCGCTCCGCCTCCGCAACGATCCACTGCGCTGTCTGCCGCACCCGATCCAAGTCATGATGCTTGAAGTGGAGGTCGCTGAGAAGCAGCCATTGCACCGTCCTGGGTGACGGCGCTCGCATGGCTCATGGTGGCCAAAAGGGGGGTAAAAGATGCCATAAAATGGGGCGTCATGAGAAGGCGAATTGCGGGGCATTAAAGAGTAGGATACTGTTTGGGATGATGTCACTGATGGTAATGCACTGGGAGATGAGGTTTTGTGCTGAGTTGACCGACGGTATGTAAGCAAGGGGAATAGTTCCCCTCATGGTTGCTCCATCCTCGTTCGTTCGCCTAAGCTATTAGTCATCTTTACTCGTCCATCTGTACCAGCAGTGGGGCGTTCTGGTACGGCCTGCTGCCCAGATTGGGATATGCCTTGTACCGGTAGGGCTAGACTGATTATCCCTCCAAGCTGTACTAGGATACCTGGTGTACCTCTTCCAGGCTAGACTGGTATAAATTTCGTACTGGTTGTTCTGGATTGGTCCACTCCCATAGATCAGTACGCGGGTCAGTCCGGAGTAATACAACAATATGGGTTGGTCCAAGCCATCCAGCATACCGGTCCACCCAGAACAGGTCGCTTGTTATACTAGGACTCAGTCATCTTCATACTGGTCCATCACGATTAGTACGTTATCCGTACTGGTCTTCAAGACGCCCCATACCGGTCCACACTAATAGGAATATACATGCTCCCGGTACTCCCACCCTGGATTAAAAAAAAAAAAAAATTAGGACTCCCCTCTGGAGGCGTGCATTGGCACCCGAGGAGCACGGTCTAATCCAGAGGCTTATCACCAACCGTTGCATTCGCCATAGCCGCCAGGCGGATAAGGACGTCCATACCTTGACCAGTTGCACGAGTTGTAATAATTGGTCTCCGCTCGGGACCGAGATGGGTGCCCTGGGCGGCGCCTTGGAGCTAAACCTTGCCATTTGAGCGTGATCCTACCGACCCCCTCTCCCTTATTAACGAACCCCGAGGCTAGTACGCGTTGATCTAGCTTCCCAAAAAGCACCTCAAAGGATATTGATACAGGGCACCAAGGGAACGAGTGTATGCTCTATGCTGTGATGTATGACGACTAGAAAGTGGAAGGGAATAGATTATCACAGAGTAATGAGAGGCATGATATGGTGGAACGTTGCCTCCCAGACTCACCAGCATCGTCCCTCCTCCCACCTCGATTCGGACGAGATACCCGACTACACTGAGCGATCTCGACCATGAGACACCTATGCCCGGTTGTGGATAGCCCATAATGATATCCACCTTGCCACTCATATCCACCAGCAGACGGTGATAACAAACGTTGACACGGAAGCTATAGATGGAGGAAGCCAGATTCCAAAATCAATATTCAACACCAAAAGCCTGACCCGTGTATATTCCCTTCGTTACATCTGCTTGGATCCATTTCCCTGAGGTGTTGAGGTCGAGGGTCCCGAGGTGTCCCCCTGCTTGGTCCTCTTGTTGGCCCGCTGCCATGCCTTGCTGAGTGACCACGGAGACAGGAGGAGCAAGGCAAGGGTCGCCCCAAAGGCTGGTGCAAAAGAATGCCCCGACTGGCCAGGTTTCGATCGGTAGGCTATCGCCGTAAAAGCTTTGATTTGTACCGTCTGTGGGGGCTGTCGGCATCGGGGGGTGTTGGACTAGGAATCCTTCTGTTGTCATTGGTCTGATTGAGGCATCGCTATGACTGTCTGTATCGACATTGTCTTTGGGCATGCCAGGTGTGGAGACCAAATCATCGTCTTGGCATACAGAGAAAGACCCAGATATACCAGTCTCAGAGGCAATCGGTATGTTCTGAGCTATGTTCTGCTGGCGAGGTGGTTGAGCAGAGAGCGGACAGTCCCTCTGGTGTGTCTTGAGATTTTGAGGATGCTTGTACGCATGACCGCAAGCGCACGTGAATGGCCGCTCATCGCTATGTGATCGTAAATGCCGAACCAAGCGGGATTGGTTATCGAGTGTCCGAGGGCATTGTGGACACTTATGTCCTTTGCCCTTATGGCGCGCCTCATAGCGCGCGAGACTCGTAGCGTCTTGATCAAATAATTAGTTTCACGCCCCATAGTAGTATCATACATGCTAGCATCAGAAGGTGGAGCGTAGGGCTAGTTACCTTGGGAGCTGCTTATGTGAGAGCGAAGCCCATCACGTCGGGTAAATGCCTTGCTACACCCTATCTTGCGGCACTGCCCTTCGCAGATGAACCTTGGTGGAAGGTGTGACCTCTCATGGCGCCGAAGGTCATGACCTCGAAGAAACGATCGGCCGCAAGTACCACACGTCTTTCCCTGGCTGGGAATTCCTCGGCCTAAAGGTAGTCAAACTATTAGTTCTGCGTGGCAAGATAGTCTTATGCATACCACGAGGAAGCGACGAGTCTTGGGACTCAAGCATGTTTTATGATAGCCGCTGCAACGATATCTCATAGATATAGTATTTGACTGGCAAAGTGAAGGTATATAGGCTATACTAAGCCTTGAGAGGACGGCAAACTATTAAGATATGGGGAGTCGAAAAAGAGGGGGGATCGAAGGCGACCCTCAGGCGAACCATCCTATAAGGCATCGAAAGAGCCGCGAGCCTGCTTAGATACGCGTAGCTTAGGAGCGCGTGTTGATGGACGGACGAATCGCCTCGCCCTTCGCCGCGACTGAAGGAACAACGGTTACGCGAATTGGTAGCCTTAGATTATGCCACTTCCATCAGTGGACATATACCAATCAATTTCTCATCAGCATGTCAATTAAAACAAGGAGATCTTCGCTTATCACCAGTCAAGTGCGCGACGAGACAGGACCAGAAGAGCAGCATCGCTTTATTTTCGCGACTTGGCCCACGAGATACAAACAATCGGGTAGTACCCCAGAGAGTAATATCATGTCCAAAGCACCAAGTCTCCTTGATTTGCTTTGTTTTACTTCAAGGGATGGTATTCGAGTACCGTTTGGGCAATAGGAGCCAATGGATTCCATGGCTTGCATTGTTGTCAAGATTGTGAGAGAGCAGGGCTTTGGTCCCACCATCTGCCTTGCGATTTCACAGGGCTGCGCCAGCCCTCGATGCGACAGAGGCACCAACCTGGAACGAGCCTGCGTCGGCTTTCTTTTGGCGCCGTGGGCTGTCATCCAACTGCTGCGCATAGCGCGACATGGACCGCGACCGGGTGCGCCAGGTTGGTGTGCAGCAGACGGAACTGGTCGTTTGCCCGTTTATATGCCTTCAGTCTGTCGAGCCAGGTAACCCGGCTCTGTAGATGTAGATCTTGGCCATTATCATTCGCTTGGTGTTCTCACCCTCTTGTACATCCAGGTAGTTACAGACATGTTGTTTTTGGGGTACGTTCTTTTGAAAAGCCAGGTTCCTTACTATCTCTCTCCTTTGTTTCTTTCTCCTTTCTCCTTTTTCTTCTGTGATAAGTATTCAGTGGATAAGTTTCTTTTTCTTTTTTCAAGTTCTTATCTCATCTGCTATTGGTCTTGATTTTTAAAAAATAGTACAAGGTGGCAGTGAGCCGTCATTGGTGTGGCAAGGCCTCAGACAAGTCTCCGGCCACGGGCTGCCTATACCATCATGTCGCCGCGCGATTAGATACCGTCCAATAGTTCTTCTACTACATGAAAAGCCAATGCGTCCATGTGCCATCCATGTGCCATCCATGTCCACCGCCAAAGGCATCCTCATCCTGATCAATCCGATCTTTGAAGGCGAGAATTCCAAAGTCCTTAGCGTCGAGCTTACCTTTGTCAAAGCCTTCCATTCCCGGATGGCCAGCTACTCCCGGAGGACTGAGACCTGCGCGCGTTGATCTGGTTTCCGAAAGAAGCACCTTTCGGCCGTTGGTTCGACGTGGATGGAACTAACAGCAAACTTTAGTCTTGAGTCAAGTCTAAGTGAGAGCGCCTTGAATATGCATCTCGTGGGGACCCGCAAGCTTAACCTCGGTTGTTTTCTTGTCCCCAAGGTGCCAATGCACCTCGGATGATGCCAGAGGTGCGCTAGCTCATTAATTGCCCTCGTGCCCGTGACCACACCAGCGCGCGCCCGTGCTGGGACAGAGCACATGACCGGGGACGGAGAAGCTGGCACTGGGTTGGTGCCTGATCTGCATGCCAACGGACCAGATTAGCCCAGGAACCGCTGCGCTAAGTTCAGGGGTGTGACTGTTGGATACGTAACAGGGACATGCCCAAATTTATCCACAGGTGAACAGGCCACTCGCTTCCTTGCGCCCCCGTGCATCCCACTTCGCGGCGATGGTTGTCAGCTTCCGTCCCACCCTGCCCCTCTCGCCAGATATTACCATTGTCACAAGCTATCCTCATGGAGAATTAGGGCCAAAGCAAAAGTCAAAGATGTTTTTCTTATATCTCTTCTATACCGATAGGACTGCTCTGCTCGAGCCTAGTTGACAAGCTTCCTACACACAACTCTCGATCAATTTCCCGCCCCCGTTCCATTCCCGACGTAGAAACTTTTAGGTCACTCCTCTCATCTGCAACATCTGCAGCGGTCACGAGCACTGGCAGCGGGAAGCTTTCGTTCTGTCGTGCTCTGTCAGTAGCAATCCGCCTGTCACCTAGGCACATTCTAACCTTTTCCTCGTCCGACAGCGGCAAAGCCTTCTCAGTAGACTTGAACTCATATTTCTCGCCTCTCCGACGTATGCATATATATACCTCAGCATCGTAAGTCTGATGGATACTGAGGCCGTTCTTCTTAAGAGTGCTCTATTTCTTCTTAAAGTTCTTATTGCTTCGGTCTCTTTTGGCCCCCTGGGTATGCTTACTAACTGCCATTGTGAAAGGTCGACGAGGCAAGGACTATAACATGGCCTGGGGGCGGGGTATAAATAACTAGTTCCTCTTATTGTCGCTAATTTTAGTAGATGTTATATTGGTGTTGTTAGTTTATAGTTTTGTGTATCCAGGGACCTGTTTTGGTCCCCCCTTGAGCTGCACTTGGCCAGCAGAGTGGACTGGGATCATGTAGCTTTCCGCTCCCCTGTAAAGATATCGCATGTGAAGCACCCCACCTGACGGTAGGTGCATGACGCACCTTGCGCCCTTCATTTGAGCTCCAGGGCTGCGATGTGTTGCGCTTTGGAGGCGTGGTTTCGTGGAGACGCTCTTCCTCCCGGAGTTATTCTCGAGTATCTATCGTAGGCTTACTCTGCCTAGCCTCATCAGACAGCAGACAAGCAATTGCTCTATCTTCTGGTAGTGGGTAGTGGCAGAATAAGCCGGACTGCTGGAGCGATGTAATCCGGCTGACTGCCCAGGTTGGTATCATCAAGGCAGTCTAAGCATGGCCGCCTTCTTCCTCGCGGCACGTTGAGCGTGGAAGGTTCGAGAATCGGGGGTAGAAAGTTATTAGTCCTATTCCAAAGGCTGCTTTTCTGCTCGAGCGGCTAAGTCTCGGGTATTTTCTTATCTAGATAATAAGAGGACACAGTTTAAATTTGTCGCAACCACATGAGAATCTTTGGCCCACGGATCTAACCTTGAATCCGGCTGCAACACAATAGGCCCCAGTTTTGGGACCGCGCAACATGCTAGCCCAGATTATGAGCTAGCACATTGTATCCTGGACCAGCTTTTGGGATAGCACATTATATCACAGCATAGAATTTAGGACAGGACATGATATCCCAGTACATTCAGCATCCCAGTATATTCCTTCACAGTACATTCATTATCCCAGTACATTCAATATCCCAGAGCTTTCAGTATCCCAGCACGTTCAGCATCCCAGTATATTCCTTCACAGCACATTCAATATCACAGCACATTCGTTCACAGCATTACTATCCCAAACACGCCCATTAGACCCCAGCCTTATTGTGTCAGACTCGCCCGCAAGGACTGCGCCTCAGCAGCAAAAACGTCCTTCTTATGCTTTCCTGACGCCCATTTCCTCTTCCAATCTTCCCTGTTGGCGTTGATGGGCCCGAGAGGTCGTCGGGTATGCAGTTCCGCCAGCATCAAATCCACGATCATGTATCTGCCAGTGCGCTTATCGCAGAGCATGTTGCGTGGCTCTGCATCGCGGTGGAGGACTCCGTGCTTATGCAATCGACCGAGCGCGGTAAGAATCTCATTGGCGACATCCGTATTGACTTCTCCCAATCCTTTCAACACCGATCGCCTGCCATAACTGAGGAACATGAAGTCCTCACACACGCCGCTATCGAAGTAATAGGGCTTGGTATCCCGACTTGCCTGACATTTTAACACCGAGCTCAGAGGACCAACGGGCTTTGGATGCAATAAACTCAAGATAAAGACAGTCGAAATTCCACCAGTTGTATACATACGTCTATGACGCCCTAGAGTCTTGGCGAATGGCTTGAAGCAAGAATGCCGCCTGTGCCATTTCCTCGTAGTCATCTGTGCCGTTTGCATTGCATTCTTCAGCTGAGGTAGTACCACTCATCTCACCCCGCGGAATACTCGATCTCATAAGCCCTGAGCATATGCTTGCCTGCGGACCTGCAGCTCCGGCCTGGCTACACTGCGCAGATTCTCGCAGGAATTGGCTTGCCCAACCCTCCGAGCTGTTCCCTCCCAACTGTGATGCCAAGGATGATCCAACATAGAGAGAGTTAAATGGGTTCGCCGAGTAGTCTTCTAGAAAATGAGCCATCTCATGGCCTTCTTGCCAATCGTTGTACTGCCTGATCGCCGATGAGGATGGTGCTTCGGACTCTCCGTGCTGTTGGGTCATCCTTGATGAGGGGGCCGGTGCTCCTGATCTGACGAAATATGATGTGGTCGTTTCAGTGCGAGACCTTGGCTGGTAGACCACAGTTGCTAGGCCCTCGACGTCATCATTGTGCATAATGTACCTCAGGGTCGTCTGGTCCTCTTCCTCGGGGTATGAAGCTGGTGTCCATGCGTAGAGGGAATCTATCTCAGTCCTAGGTAGACGCACCACCAGATCGTAGCAGTCATCAGCAGAGAACCGCGACTCTGGTGAAAGAACCACCATGGTGTTTAACAGAAATTGTCCTAGATCATTGGGATTTTTCTGCAGGGCTTTTTGGAGTCTCGCGATAATTGATTCGCACCAGGCAACACCGTCATTCCTATACCGGTCTTTATATCGGGGAAGACCGCATGCCAGTTCGCACGCCACCACGCCGAGAGACCAGATATCGACAACCGCGGTATAGCCTAGTCTAGTCTCGTTACCAACGTAGCGCTGCAACTCCGAATAGATCTCAGGCGCAAGATACTTCTGAGTTCCGCAGAGGGTCATCAACTCGGCTCTGTCTCGTGATAAACCAAAGTCTCCCAACTTGACAGAGATGTCGCCATCAAATCGATACTGGACAAGGATGTTGGCCGGTTTGATGTCTCGGTGTGCGATCGGCGCCTCACGCCCATGTAGATATGCCAGGGCTGACAAGCATTGACTGATGATCGTCAAGGTCTCGTTGTAAGATATATCCTCATGGTCCTCCAGAGACCCACACGGTACATATTCCAGGTACAATCGAGGGTGTGGAGTGAAGGACGACGCGACAAGCTGCACAATGTGGGGCTACTAGGTCGTTAGAAGGAAAGCCACACAAACTGGAATGGCGTACAAACATGTGAAACCTGGCCCATGATGCGAGCCTCTCGATGCCATGCTTCCTCGTTGACCTTCCTTTTCTGAATAGCTTTCAGGGTAGGCTCCTTTACGACGCGCTCGTCTCCGGTGCTGACGTTCCACAGATGAGTCACGACGCCAAAAGACCCTTCGCCGAGCTTCTTCCTAAGGTGGATCTCTCCTGTGTCTGGAGTGTGGGCTCCTGTGCGGGGTCTGGTCGGCGGATTTGAGAGACCCAAATCGTCGAGGAGGTCCTCGGCAGTCGCCGTGCCCTGCTTGAACCTGTTGACCTTGTCGATGTACGCTGGAGACATTATGGGATGGAATGGAACGACGATCTGGAAGGAAATAGTGTCCGGAACCGTGATAATGATACTTTTCTTTTGCTGGGGGATATCGTGGCCGCCGACGATCCATTGGAAATCTCTCCGCGCGCCCTCACCCTCCCCGTTGTAGGTGACCTGCGTTCCCATGAGAGAATTCAAGTCTTTGACGATGGGGCGGTTGAATTCGTCGAAGGTCAAGCTGAAATGGACATTGGATATGGCTTGATGAGACAAGACCACGTCGCAATGCGGATTGTATCCGAAGATAAGACCCTGGTCGGTTCGTGGGATGTCGCTGAATGTGATCTCGAGGTACGGCAGGTAGTCAAGGGCCGAGGCGCCCTGGTTTTCTAGTGGCTCGGTCGACTCTCGTTCGCCGCGACTGTATCGAGTGCGGGGGCGCTCAAGTCGGGGAGGCATGTGGCGCGGATCCGCCTTGATCGCTTTTGATGCATTCTCGTCATTGTGGGGATACAAATAGGCAATGGTGTCGTATTCCATGCTGAAAGGTGTTCAGGTGATGGCAGGTGAGATGAAGAAGAATGCCATTTCAACAGCGAGAAGGGGGTATCGGCTTATAATAACAAATAGGTGCTGTGTTGTAGAGACGTTACGCGCCATGACACCACGGCTGATATCCAATGAAGCCCCTTCCCCGCACTCTTTACCAAACCCCAGCGGCTAAAATGCTAAACATGATTGGCCTGCCTGATACCCAGAAGTAGCATTCACCTGCGGTACAACGAACACCACCGTATTTCCGTAGAGCCCAATGTACTAATGTGCACTGTCTCTGCCCCACTTCCAAGAGCGGGCTGGTCTATTTAGCTGCCTGAGGTTTCAACCCAGCCCAGCCCAGCCGAGTGTCGCGTCAATAAAATACTCAGTCACCTGTACCCCTCACCTTCAACAGCTTTCGATTCAGCAGCTTTACTTTCATCTATGATCGATGGCAACATGGCTTCTACAGAAGCGGCAACAGTGGCATTGTCCGTTGATGAAATTGCTGCTATGAGCGATACCGAGCTTGGCCAGTTCATGACGAAACATCGCCATCCCGATGGCGGTTACGAACTTCCCGTTAACGGATGGGACAAGCTGTCCAAGGATGAACGCGGCCGTCTCGCTGAGAGACTGAAGTGAGTCCTCACTGACCTGCTTAGCGCTCGTCCTTCGCGTTCTCCGCTAATGATAATGTAGGGCTCAAGAACGAGGCCTAGCCCAGAGCCCCACGGCTTGTTCTCGCCCACTCGATCTCGACGACCTCGATGCGCGCCTACGTCAAGTATCGCCCAACAAAAGCTTTTCACTACGACCTGAACCCCGAACCGCGAGATCCCCTACACCACCGTTCGACCCAACGATACGCGAAACCGAGGCTTACCATGAGCTCGTCGATGAAGGTGGCCGCCCGTTATACCCCATCGATCTTATCCGGGATATGTATCGGGATCCGGACAACTACGCAGAGACATTACGGCCTTGGCAAGTAAATATTAGTCCAGTATCCCCTTCAGGCATATTCCAGAAACAGCTGCGGAGGTGGCGAGACTTCCGCAAGTGGCAAAACGACAATCGAGGCCTCGATGATGATGATGATGGTGGTTTCCCAGCGTACATCGAGCGGCAGAAGCACGTAATACAGCGAGACTTAAGGCCGAAACCGGCTGCGAAGCTCCTGGACGAGATTGAGGCTGATCCGTCATGCCTCAAGTCGAGTTGGGAGGACAGGCAATGGGAACGTGAAAGGCAGCGACGCCATTGCAGAGAACGCGGCTGCCGAGGGTTCCGCGACTACACCGAAGCGGTGAAGCGCCGGCTTGCACGCCACGGCTTCACCCAACCGTTTGAGCTCGACGAAGACCCCAAGAATCAGGACAAGCTCACGACATGGATCGAGTACCTCAACTACGAGTACTGGTGGCTTGACAAGTACACCAGCGACATCGAACGCCTGGAGCCAGAGCACGACGAGCTATGGCAAGAGCTTGTCGATAAGAAGATCTTGAGACCTCACGAGACGAAAGAGTTTGTGCGGACCGACGCATCAGGGATGGAGCGCGAGACGGAAAAGGACCAAGCCATGAAGGCCGTGCAGAGGGCAGAGTCCGAAGCGAAGCGAATCTACGTGTCAACCCAGAAGGATCCAAAGCGTTTGCATATTCCTAAGGCGAAGCGGATATCGATGTTGAAACACGGCACGGAGAAATTACTTGCTGCAAAGCGACGGTTGGAGCAGGCCCAAAGCCGATCATTCCTCATTGTACAATTTGTTCGGGCGACGTTCGACTACGATGGTGCGAGGAGAGATGCTGCTCGTCATCGCGTCCTTGTGCAATGGGTTCTGGATCAAGTCCCTCTGGTTGAGGCTGAGATGAACCCATCCAAAGCGAACAGACGACTTGGGTCTAGTGGACGAAGGGCGACGAAGAAGAGGCCCACCACCGACGAAGAGTCTCCGGAGAGACATCCCCTAAAAAGGGTGAAGTTTGACCTTGAAGAACCGAGGCTGGCCAGCGCGAGGGTCCCGTCTAAAGCCACAAAGACGCAGCCAGAGCCCCGCATTGTGATGGACCAGGAAGCGGCTCAAGGTTCACAACCCGGAAATCGAGCCGGCAGCTGTTCGCAGCAGGAGGACGTTCAGACAATGCCGCAAGAACCCCGTCGCAGCGCACGTATTGCGGCGCGTCGGGACACTTCCAGGATAGGCCTTGAGCCTGGCATCTCTCAACCAAGAACACGCTCAAGGTCTGGAGCAACACCAGCACAACCGCCAAGGTCTCATTCGCCAATTGAGGACACGAAAGCTCATACGGCAGGGAGACGGTCGCGAGGCAAGAGACAACGCGGTGCAGCTAAACCTAACCGGAGGTCGCAGAGGTGTCGGCAGCGAAGGGGTGGCTGATGAGGGATCCTTGGTTTAAGTAGCCTAATAATAGCTTTACGAAGAGGCAACGTCGCCTGTGCCTGGATCTTTTTGGACAACCGGATTGGACACTTGGATACACCAGATATCTATCTTTCATAGAAACGGTTTGTGCCAGACATACGGTTCAACCATGCCTGCCAACTGGACGGCGTTCCTATTGTAGCTACTGTGTTGGTTGAGCCAATTGACGTGTGTTATCTAATGCTGGTGGGTGGGTAGGCGTAGATCATAGCTAAATGCTGCTTGAAAGCCTTAGGCAGCAACTGATGACACTGGACGCGGCCTCCACGCCGGTCGCCGCCTCTGTTCCTCCTGCCTTATTTTCATGACGCACCCGCCCCGTTCGCCTAGAGGTACGCCGTCTACGCAACGAAGGCCCCCTACTTAGCCACCGTCTTCGTTCCCGTAAACTGGTTTCTGCGTAGCGGTGAGGTTGAGTGTTGCACCTCGCTCGGCATTAGGTGACAGTGCTGTTCACTGATCGGGAATCTCAAGCTAATGGATCGGCTAAAAGATCCACCGCCACCGTTGGAACTTGCATGTGATCAACCCCAGAATTTGGGCCGAGGCAGCATAGCCCTTCCCTTCCTGCACTCTATTTATAGCTACCTTGATGCATAGCAGATGGCGTCCTGGAATGAGACGAGATCGTTTTAGAACTAGAGCTAATATAGGGCAGTACATTTCCTAGAATATTGAACTGTTTTGGCCCTTTCAGTGCTGCTGCGTACCCAATCTACCCATGCCTTCTAGTCTGTCCAGCGCCTTAGCCGCTCAGCCCAATTCAGGACCCTCCACTTCATTGATGACGCGGCCTCCCCTCATGAGCCCCCGCAAATGCAACCCCCGTAGGCTTGACCCTGCGGAGGCCGATCGTGGTTCGCAGCATCACTTGCATGCAGATCCCTGCACTATTGTACGCTTTGGCCATCGTGCCTCCAGCGTAGTTGCGCGCACGACCTCTCATCTAAGATGTCTTTGCCAGCTCGTTCTTGGGAACAAGGCTAGAATAAGAAAGCAGTATTGCTCTGTTCCCAGGAACATGGCGGAGTCGGGAAACAGGATTCCTCTATTCCCAGGAACAGGGAGAAGTCAGAAAACAGTATTCCTCTGTTCCCAGGAACAGGGAGAAGTCAGAAAGCAGTATTCCTCTGCTCTCAGGAACAGGGCGGTCATTGGATCCACATCATAATCGCACGCCCCTAATCTAACAAGCAGAACGGCTATTTAGATATCGAGAGGAACAACTCGGTAAAATGCTTTGAGAATACAGGATTCTACAAACACGTCGGCGAACTATAGAATATCGCTTTTTGTGTCTCTTGCTAATGGGTACACATTATACCAGGGGCATACACGTTGATGCACCCCTGGACTCTTGGTATCCACACGCACACCACCTCGTGGATGTGATGTCTTCTAAAATTAGCCTAAGAACCGCCACGCTAAAGTCAGGGCGGTGACAATGCTTTGCTGACGGCGAATAAGATCCAACAAGTCTAAATTAAACTCCCGCAGAGCACTCCCCCCGAATACTTAGACGTCCCTTCATTCTCGGCCGCAATGTAATCTACGCTAAAAATAGGTACGAGGGATGGGAGGGGTTTTGACGCCAAACCTCCCGCCATTACTCCGTACTTGGGGAAGACATTGATAGGGCCGCTGAGCATGGTTGCCCGCTAGATGGCGCTGGGCCTATCTATTAACTCGAGCGGCTTTTCTCCGTCCACATGGAGCTTGATTGAGGATGTTTCCCTCTTATCTGTTATCTATATCGATAAGATAGTTCGATAGGCATCGGCGTTTTAATCATCCGCATGCCCGGCGAAGGAGCGCATGGGCTGGGCTCACCAATCTTCATCTCTGCCACATTAGAGGTTCCAAATACGGAGACGTATATGGAGAAGGCTGTTGCTATGACGTAGAACGGAACCAGACTATGAAATACATGCCCATAAGTTTCATTTCATATCACTACGTCGCTCAATTACTTGCATGTTACTACGGCGGACCGATTCCAGCACGGGCCGTGCGCGGGGACGATCTCGGAGGCCGGCAGTCTCCGCATAGCGCCTGGCTGGCGACCCTCTACCCCAGCGTTCCCCCGCGGAGCTGACTCGATGCTGGAAATTACATGGCTTTAATGTGTTATGATTAGGGATCGGTACGCGTGTTATAGCCTCTCACACTCCGATCCAATCGATGGTGTGCGGCCGACCAAGATGAAGCGTTATACCGCGTCAGTCTCGTACAGCGGCACTCAGGCGCGCGCTCAGACGCGTTCATATCTGGTGAGAGCTCCAGGAAGCAGGCTCGGGGACCGCGAGCACGTCTCATGCAAGTCCTGCACAAAACTTTAGATATCATGTGGTGCTAAAGCCCAGTCCCCTCCTCCAGCAAAAGAATTGTTACTCTCATTCTCTAGCCTTATCCAACGCAACAACCTCCAACACTCATACACAAGAGTCAGATCATACCACTATGTTACGTCGCCCGGCCAGCACTAACTAATATCTCTAATAGGGATGTCACCCCGCGAGAGGATGTTCCAACAGGTGCGGGAGAGCCTGGGGCAAGAGATACAAGGGAGATCAGATGGGCTTTCTTGCCATATAGTTCACGCTCTATTCCAATCTTTACTCCAGTTCCTAGACGGCATTAGCGTGAGACACAAGAGAGACAGAGAGGATAAGGATAAGAGGGAGAGACAAGAGCAACATAAAAAAGAGCCCAGTAGGAACCCGACCCGGGAACAGGCTGTTTTTGCCATCATCTAGGAGGTTTAAGGTACTGCACGGTGGCTTCTAAAGCGTCAGAGAAAACAAGGCTGGGTTTCTTATTGAGGTCACCCTCCCGGTCGTGAAATCAATCAGTGTTTCGAGAAGACTGATATCCTAGCTTAAGAGATGCCCGTGATGAAACGTATGACAAAAGGACGACGCCCAAGCCCACACAACGGTGAAGTATTGCGCCCGTAGGTAGGCAGCTGTCTTGGCCTCAGTAAGTACAGCCCCATGCTCTGACAGTGCTTTGACGATAGGCAGAGATACGCTCATTAGCTGAACATAAAACTCCTTGACGCAGCGACCAGGCCTTGCACGTGTGAACAACGTTGAAAAGTGTGGGCCGGTGCGTCACAGATGACATTGACGAAGTACCAATCGTCTTCAAGTCAAAGAGAGGCTGTCAAGGCGCTCGCTGTAAGGTGTAACGCCTGGCAGCTCTATTCATCACCGCACGATTCACCCCAGACACCAGATTCTACAACACGGCCAAGCATTCGCCGTCAGCTCTTTCAACGATGGCCGACATGGCGGCCGATGCAGCAGGGATGGCGCATTCGAACGCAACGGTGCCTATAGTGAAAGCCCCAGTCACGTCTAGGGCAGGGAGGCGCGACAGGCACACCCATTCATTGGAAGACGCGCCAACGTGGACTTGGCGGCTGACGAAGCCTGAATGGTGTCATAGCCTCCCATCCTAGCCGACGTTTGCTGACAGTTTGCTGACACCCAATCGATAACGTACATGTCTGGGGAGCAGTCTGACCAAGCACGAAGAGAGGCAGGGCCAGGGTGGATGGCACTGGCCAGGAATTGTTGCTAGGGATCGTAAGCAGCAGCCTCAAGTTAAGCAGGCACGCTTTGTTTACGGGCGCGAACTTCGCGTCCCAGCGAGTACAATGGTCAAATGGGGGCTCTGTGCCGCCGGTCGAGAACCAACCACCTTATTTTCGGCACGGTTGGGCACGGTCAGCTTCAGTTTCAAAGAGAACCGCACCTACAAAACCGTTCCGATCACAGTACACTTAGAGGATTCTTTCTACCTCTTCGAAGAGAACCGCACCAGCAAAACCGTTCCCGTCACAGCAACTATGGCCTCTCGATTCACGGCTCAGAAGATCGCCGGTGTCATTTCGGAACCGGCTGTGAAGGGGGCCGTTGGAGGGATAAGCAACAAAATGTGAGTCGAACATTATGCCTATGTGATAAATCCTGACTGTCGCAGATTGAGCTCTGTGAAACAGTCTCCGGCCGCGGCAAGCCCAGTCAAGACCTCCCAAGAAGCGCAGGTTTGTCTCTTTAGCTTTCTCCCAGTCTGACAACCCGGTCTAACAGTACCTAGTCTTCCGAGTCGACCGAACAGACGAAGCATAATGACGAAAACGATGAGACTTAACCTGGCGGGTTTCCCAGACGCTAGGTCTTTGTAAGGCATCTGCTTTCAAGCACCAGCGGCCTAGGCGGTGGCACTCTTGCGTCGAATTGGATTGAAGCCTTGCTTCTGGTGTGCGGGTCCATGAGGTGGAAGAAACCCCTGAGAGTTTTGTCGATTTCCATCGTTGCGTGTAGTTTAGCCTTCTTGGCTTGTCCGCTCCGAATGTTCGTCATTGTGACTCTGCCGATCTCTACAAATGCATCTCGTGGGCTATGTCGATAAGCTACTGGAAATGCATCTCTGTGAATGTGGTCAAAGATGGTCCTAAGCACGATGCTCTTGCGGTGGGGTAATGGAGCTCCGGCCGGTATTACCTCCTCGAATCCCGTGTAGGAGACGAAGCCAAACGACGCAGGAGACACGCTTTGGACCTGTACTCCCTCTAAGAGATTTGGCTTGGAGGAAGACGGTTGGGATGGAACATGATGATTTCGCAATGTAAACTGGTCGGGAGATCAGCCGAAACAGAACGATCTTAATTCCTGCGGTACGTACTGCTTTGATTATATAGGGGGGTGATAAGGAGGAGGAGGAGAAGAAGAAGGGACGGGAAAGGCTCTTTTGTAAAACCCTGATTGGGAGCGGCATTCTAAAGCATTAAGCCGCGTTTTGTCGAGGCGAATATAGATGATCTCTGAGTTCAGTTCAGTTCGGCGGAGCACCTATATTAATATTACCTACTATTAGTCAGCAGCTTTGCCCGAGCGGCAGCCCATGCCTGCACTGCGCTGCAAATTATATCACGTGACTCGTGCACCTGTCAGACGAAGGAGGCAGGTCCAGCCGGGATGACTAAGAAAGAGGGGTCGAGATGAGAAATGCCGCAACTTTGAGCAGAACACAACAAGCTTCAAGAACAGCAGGAAGCGGTTGATCAATTGAACAAGCCTGAAGGCCCCTCATCAACATCTCTATTTTCCTTGTGAATTGAACACATCAACTCGGACCGTATTACCCGAAGTCACGTGTCCGACAGCACCGCCAGTGGTGCGATTTAAAGTCCGATGACTGAGCTCACAACCGAATTACGTTGAAACACAGCCAGAACCCAACATGGTGATGGATCAAGAAGCAGCTCAAGGTTCATAACCTGGAAATCGAGCCGGCAGCTGTTCGCACCAAGATCATGACCCGGCAATGCCATAAGGAACCCATCGCAGTGTACTTATTGCGGCGCGTCGAGACGCTTCTAGGACAGCTCCCCTGCATAGCGTTGCATAGTGATGCTTCCGTCGCTCAAACTCAAACACGCCTCGTGGTTGCTACTATGCCATCTGAAAGAAAGTCCATACTATCCATAAGGCGCACCTTCCACATTGCGGTCACACCACTGGCTTACGGCCAGAGATACAGGTGCGGTGCCACCAATTCCTCCGTCTCCTGTTTGCCGTGCAGGTCCGCCAGTTCTCGCGCCCAAGCCAGCGCAGTCTCTATTGCGGGCCTGTCCTCCTCAGCTCGCGTGTCGAGGGGCGGTCTCCTGCCCTTGCTGTCGTGGGTGGTGCCGTCATTGACGTCAACGGTATCGACGTCACCAAATCTCAGCTGGGCCCGCGCGTGGTCCAGATAGGGCTTCATGTCTTGGCAGTGTTGCCACGGCGGTTCGTGGGACCACCATTTCCGAGACTTCTCAATGTCGAACGAGGTGTCCGGCGGCACCTCCTCCATTGTCGGGATCTGCGGGTGGTTGGCCACGTGGAGGAGCCTGAACTTGGTCCCGATCACGACAAAGACGGCAAGGTCGTGCATGTCCCTAACCCAGAGAACACGGTCAGTATATCACAGTTACCCAAGGGCGTTTTCACCTCATTAAAAAAAAGCCAGACTCACGTCTTTTCTTTGTGGATCCAAAACCCAAAGGCCTCGCGGAAATACTCCATTTCGGCCTGTTTCTGTGCCTCTGCCTCTGCCTGCGCCCACCCCTTGGAGGTGTCCTCGGACGCCGGCTTGAACAGGGCCATGAAGCAAACCGATCTGCGACCACCAGCTGGCCGCACGCGGGAGGCCATCTGGAGGTACGCGCCGAGCCGCTGCCGTGGAATCTGAGCCCGATGCGTGCGGTCTAGGTTATCGACATAGCAAGACTGGTGAACTCCGCAGCCTCCTATGCCCTTTGGGATGAAAAAGACGAGCGCGTACAATACGGCGAGGCCGCGCGCGCGCAAGGCGATGCGGCGCCCGAACGGCGAGCTGAGCTCCTTTTCGAGCAGCCCCCAGTTGATACCCGCCTCTTCAAACGGCTGCCGCCAACGGGGGTTGTAAGTAGGGAGCCGCTCCAGATAGTCGTATTTAAACTGACTCAACTCTTCACAGGTGAGGCCGTCTGAAACTGTGACTTCCACCGGTTCGTCGGCCGTCTTCACCCGCAACGGGTTAGCCCAGGACTTCCACAGCACCGGTACGGCGAGCATGCTTGACGTGCAGGAGCTGCTGCTCGCTCGGACAACCAAAATGCATCGGACTCGGCCGCCCATGACATTTTCGCGGTTCAACTGGGGAAATAGGCCTTTGCGCTCTATCTCACCCGGATCGAGAAACTGCAATAAGTCAAGCTCTCCCTCAAGCTGATTTACGACCGTGAACTCCCTGTCCATGGCAAGCTCCCCAAGTGCCCTGTACAGATCACGTCAGCAAGTTACACGGCAGATATAATCCAGAGTGCAAAAGAATAAGTGATTAGTAACCATTAACAGGGATGACTGGGGTAGACCAGGACATTACTTAAATGGTTGGCTCTCCAAGGGCGAACGGGCACTGAGAAAAAAACGCGCGAGCACTTCGAAGCCGTGCTGGTGGTTGTCGGAAACCCAGTCGCTGTCGCTGGGTCCACCATAGTTGACTGAGTTCTCGAGTGTTGCGGAACGTTGGAACAGAGATTCGGGTTGCTCTGACCCCAATTCCGCCGAAGGCTGGGTGTCGATGTACGAGATCTCGGCGGTAGCGGGTCTGGTCCACAGAGCATAGCGCTTTGAATGGAACACTATGTCGGGCGTTACGCGAACCAGCACAAAGTGTCGAATGGAGAACACAACCACTCGAAACTCGCGCTTGCCCGGGACGGCTCGGCCCTCTGCCACGGCCGCGCAGATGGCGGCCTCGAACCTCGACCGGGACAGCACGTCGCGTGTCAGCCATACGAACACTGACCCCATCCAGTACGACGTGGCGGACGGGGCACTCCCAGGTGCCTTGTTTGGCTCGTGGAAGTCGCTGAGGAAGGTCGACACCAGCTCTCGGGGCCGGGCATCACCATCGCCCCCTAGGATGCCGTACTTGAGAACCGAGAGCTTGTCCAGGCACTCCTCCGCTCTAGCCGGCCACCCTAGTCCCTCGGCATCGGCGAGCCTGACGTGGTCGGGGGAGCAGGAGGCCATGCTGAGTATCAGGTAGCTCACCTCGCGGCGCAAGAAGTCCATTTCGTAGCACGCATCGCGCGCTTGGGTGATGGCGCATTCGTACCTCTGGCTCATGAGGGCGAATGCCTGGGTCATGAACGACACCAAGGCATTCATCGGCGTGGTCGTGGGCGACAGGGGCACCTCGAACCGAGGGCATAGCGCACGGTACTTGGAAACAATCACTTCCTCATTGTCATGGGGCGGCGCAGGCACCGCATTGGTTGTGATGCAGGGGTTTTTTGGCTCTGCGTCGAGCCCCAGCCAGTACCGATTGGCGGGCTCGAGCAACGGACCAAGGGTTTGTGGCAGCTGGGCCAGGAGGAAGAAGCAAACCCCATCACAATCGAGGAGTCCTCGGTCGAGATCGACCACGACGGTGTGCTCCAGGAGCAGATTGCCGTGGGGCCTCACGTACCCCGGCGCGAGGAACAGGTCCTCGGACCCGGCGATTTCGGGGAGCAGCTCCAACTTGCCGCCAGCGTCCGGCGAGACGAGCCACGCCCGTTCCAAGCGCTGTTTCAACGCCTCGCAGTCGCCGCGCTTCTCGTCCAGCCAGGCCTGGAACTCAGAAGAGCCCCGCGGGACGCCAACGGCGAGGGTTTCGCCCAGCTCGTCCGAATCGCTGTTAAGAAAAGGTTGGCGTGTCAGTCAGCCGGCAGAGAGAAAGGGGGAGACGGCTGCCTTACTACTGGTTGTAGAATATGTAGTACTTTCCGCCATATCGAAATGCCCACAGCCCCTTGGTACCCATGGCAAAAGCGTCATGAGCGTTGTGTGCAATGTTTGGGTAGAAATATAGCAGCGCTAATAGGATTGCATGAGCTTGTAGCGACAAAAGTGCATAAGAGTTAATGAAGGTAAGAAACATGTACTAAACAATAGTACATAAGAGGATGGTATTGCAATGGGTCACTATAGTCCTCCCATGGTCGAAGAGTTAAAGAAGAAAAAAAGAATAAATAAATAGATAAAATATTGGCAGGGGGGGGGGACATATGATAGACTGACCAAAACGCGTCACAACGGCATCGCGTCTCTGCCCGCGAATCGGGTTGTAGCATGTGCATCATCGCGGCTGCGATTTCCTCAAACATCACCGCAGCACCTATCGCTGGGGAGTATGCACAGAGCTTGGAACGCGGTAAGTGGGCTTGCTCATCTATCCAGGATAAACAGGCAGCCACACAGGGCAACCGCGTTCGCGATTCTGACCAATTATCTATGCTGGTCTTGTGACGGCTGGTGATGGGTTTTCAGATATCGTTGCTCGTCGCCTGTTGGGCCTCTCTGAACCAACCAAGATTGCTTGTGGGAGCTTGTGGGAGCTTATGGGAGCTTATGTCTAGAGGATGATAGGCTATGACATGCATACCAATCCCAAGTCATAACAAATTAAAGCTACGTCATTTCCACTATCGAGCACCTTCCGTTCAAGCGGCGTGCGAGCCACAGGACGCGCACCACGCGGTCCTCGTATGAATCCTTGGTCTCGAAGGCGCGTTCGCGTAGGTCGTCGTATGGATCGTCGAACCAACGGCCGGGAGGTGCTTCTTTCGGAAACCAGATCAACGCGCGTAGGTCTCAGTCCGGGAGTAGCTGGCCATCCAGGCATGGAAGGCTTTGACAAAGGTAAGCCCGACTTTGGGATTTTCGCCTTTAAGGATCGGATCGATCAGGGTGAGGATGCTCTCGGCGGTGGACATGGATGGCACATGGACGCATTGGCTTTTCATGTAGTAGAAGAGCTATCGGATGGTATCTGGTCGTGCGAGGATAGTGAGATGATGGTACAGGCAGCCCGTGGCCGGAGACTTATCTGAGGCCTTGCTACACCAATGACGGCTCACTACCACCTTGTACTATTCTCTAAAAATCAAGACCAATAGTAGATAAGATAAGGGAAAAAAAATGGAAACCTATCCACTGAATCTTTATCACTGAAGAGAGACAGTAGGAGACCTGGCTTTTCAAAAGAATGCATCCCAAGAACAACACGCCTGTAACCATCCGGACGTATAACAAGGTGAGAACACCAAACGAATATTAATAATGGCCAAGATCTACATCTAGGCCAAGCTATAGAGCAATCCATAGGACCGTTGTAACGCTGGCGGAGAGACTTCAGACTGGGACATCCTCCAGTTCCACGTCATACTTGGCCGGGACGGAGAACTGACGGGCTTCTGGATTCCAGATGAGCCAGGATCCCGAGGTGGCAATCTTGCAGCCAAGAGATAGGATGCGATCCTTTCTCTCTTCCGCCATGGACCCCAGCTCAAGATATTTCTCATCGTCGTCGATTTTGTCGTTTTTGAACCACTCATAAGGGAAGTAATCCTCTGAGTAGATCAGTCCGCGCATGGCAAAGTCTTCGGGCAGCGGCCCGGGAATCTGACCCTTCTCAGGAAGGTGGAAATCAGAGTGTACCTTATAATCGGCTTCGCAGGATACCAGAAGCGAGTTGAGCATCAGGGCTGTCAATTTCCATGGAAACTCCCTTTCGATGTGAGAAATGGCGGCTGGAAATCGCGCTACGTGGTTCACGAACACCAGCAGCGTGTGCAGGAATGGTAGCGTGTTGGTGTCCCCCCACCGCCGCATCACCGTCTCGGTGATGCGTACCGCAAAACCCAGGGCTTGTTCGAACGCATCATCCCGGTTTGCCTCTACGATGGAGCTTCCCTCCATGGCAACGTCTGTCTCTTCGGGCTTCTGTGACATGGCCCGCATGAGCGGGTTAGATTCGGTGCCATAGCCAAGAAGAGAGCAACCAAGGGAGATGCCGATGTAATATCTGGCTCAGTTAGCAAGAGTCCGAGTTCCCTAGAATACAATAAGAAATGATAATAGAATCTGGCTCACCCTGCGTTTAGCCATCGCTTTGTCACACGCCCGATATAGGGGTCGAGCTGCTCAATAAACTCATCTATTGACTCCTGCAGCCTCTCCTTGGACTTTCCGGAAAACAGAATTCCATGAACCCTCACAAATGCTGCATCAATTGGCACCAGGCGGTTCGGGCTCTTGCTCAGCACGGGGTCGAAGAGATTCATGATGCTCTCCCGCGCGCCCGAAAAGGGGATGAGGACGCAGAGCGACTTGGTATAGTACGATAGCTGTTGCAGGGCGTTCGGGCGAGCTAGGATCGCCAGGTGATGGTATAATCTACCTGTGGTTGGAGACCTATCCGCGGCCTTACTATACCAATGTCTACTCACGTCAGTCCAGGTCTTACGGTCCCGAATGTTATCCTCGATGGCCATTCTGTATCGACCAAGGTCTCCAAGGCACTCAATCCAGGTATCTTCGAAAGCAGGGACCGTCTCGTATAAGAGAGCGACAATGCTATAGGCGATGTACGAAAACGTAAGCATATGCTCCAGAGACGCCGGCAGCCTGTGTCTCAGGAGCTCGAGGAACGAGTGGATGCCATGGCGCCACATGCGAGCTGGCATAGCATATTTGGATGCCAATCTTCGCAGTGCAGGGCTGGCGGAGGGATGTTGACTGGCAAGGAAGAAGTCGTGATGCTCGTGCAGCAGCGTTCTATGCAGGGCAATCAACGCTTGCCACTGGTCGTTGTTGAGCTTCGGATTCGACTCTGCATTTGATGACTGTTCGTTGTCGACCTCTATGCACTTTGTTTCAACCATGACGAGACCGGCATATATGCCTTTTACTTCGGCAACTAGTTGATCTTGTGAGATGGGCCTAGTCTCTGGCTGGGGAATCATGACTGATGTAGAGTCGTCATCTATGCTGGATTGAGGCAGAGCTCGACCTTGATTGCTGGGAGGGTTTGGTGGTCTTTGAGGGTCATTTCGCGAAGCATCGGCTTCCACAGTTCTGCAAGGTGAAGCAAGTAAGCAAACATCCAGAGAGGCAAGAAAGGGAGAATAAAAGGGACGTACCCTTGAGCATATATGTAGGCCAAAGCGTCTACATATACCTGATAAAGTTGGATGTACGCATCGTCTACCTCACTCTCCGTCGACCACTTCTGCTGGTGCTGGGGGTCTGACTCGACGTGTTCTCTCCAGGAATCGATGCTGTTGAATGCGCCGGCGTTGCATAGCGGGCAGCTTAAACGTATTTTTTCGATCTGGGGATCTAGTTCTTTGCGCTGGAGTTCTTTGCGCTGGAGTTCTTCGCGCCACTGCTCTGTGATCGCTGTGATGTAGGCCATGGTTCAGACGGGAAACAATCCTGACCGAGCGCTGCGGCGTAGAAAGTCGGATTAGGGAGGGCGCTAGGCAGAACAACACGTCGAAACGGGGGCAAGAACGAGGGGGCCGCAAGGTAGTTCATTCATGAGACTGCGACTTGTTTGGAGGCCATAGCAGCAGTCTTAGTTGAAAGCTGTCTGAGCGAGAGAGGTTGATTTTATAAATAAGGGGGATGCGCGTGGTCATTGGCCTGGTAATGAGGCAGAGTGCGCGATGTTCGCAACTTGTTCGCCCGGTTGCCTTCTTTCGTAGATGGGGCTCAACTTGTGGTCCTGTTGCTCTCCCATGCTCCGGGGGGAGGAAGTGGTAGGGCATCCGCGCATAGACTGTAAGGGGGCGTGTATCTCAGTTTGAGCTGGCGGCCAGTCAGCCCCTCCTCCCCCCATCTACGATTGCCCAGTGAAGCGGACATACCGAGGGCGGTATTCTTCGCATGTGAACTACCTGCTCTTAGCACCCAGCAACCACGGTCGAGGCCGAAAAGACGTAAACTTACATGCCTATCATCCGACAAACCGATGCCGTAGAGATGAGGGACGCGAATATCGGCGCAACTCTCCTGTGTCCATGTATGCGCTCCTACTTCGCAACGAAGCTTCTCGTCAATAATACCAGGGTACCTGGCTCGACAGACTAAAGGCATAAGAACAAGCAAGCGACCAGTTCCGTCTACTACACACCAAGCTGGCGCACCCGGCCGCGGTCCGTGTCGCGTTCTGCGCAGCAGTTGGATGGCAACCCACGGCGCCAAAAGAAAGCTGATGCAGGCTCGTTCCAGGTTGATGTCTCTGTCGCATCAAGGGTCGGCGCAGTCCTGTGAAAACGCAAGGCAGATGGTGGGACCGAAGCCCTGCTCTCTCACAATGTTTTGACAACAACGCAAGCCATGGAATCCATTGGCTTCTACTGCCCAAATGGCACTCGAATGCCATATCTTATCCCAGACGCAGAGTTCCCCATCGATACTGCGCTTTGGGATCCTTAGGAAGTTTCCTTGGTAGACTATGGATGCCTAATGGCTCTACCCGTACTAGGGGAAATTATTGCCAGACCACCCCGGATATCAACCCTCTCACATCCAAAGCCAATCAAGGAGGCTTGATGCTGTAGGCTTTATGTCACTCTCTAGGGCCTCATCCAATTGTTTTTATCTCATGGGCAGGCGACAATGCTCTTCTAGTCCTGTTTCATCGCGCACTTGACTGGTGAGTCAAGATCTCCTTGTTTTGATTGACATCCCGATAAGAAATTGATTGGTAAATCTACTGATGGAAGCGATTGGATGGTGAGAGTGCTTTCGTCGCCCTGGGAACCTGCGCCCCCTATGGTGACGGGGGACAACCATAATCTAAGGCTACCGATTTGCGTAACCGTTGTTCCTTCAGTCACGGCGAAGGGCGAGGCGATTCATCCATCCATCAATACTACGCGCTCCTAGGCTACGCGTATCTAAGGAGGCTCGTACCGCGTACGCGTCTTGCGGTTGCCGATTTGCAAAATGCAGGCGGCCCTTTCGACGCCTTATAGAATGGTTCGCCTGAGGGCCGCCTTCGATCCCCCCTCTATTTCGACTACTTATATTTCAACAGTTCGCCACCCTCTAAAGACTCATGATAGCCTATGTATCTTCATTCGACCAGTATTAAACATTTTGTCTATGAAATGTCACTGGAGCCGGTACTCCCACGGAACATGTCTGAATACCGAGACACGTCGCTTCCTCATGGTATGTATAAGACTATCCTGCCGCGCGGAACTGACAGTTTGACCACCTTCAGACCGAGAAATCCCCCCCCAGAAGTCACACAGTCTAAACGAGTTTTCCTGTCAGGGGAGATGCGGCAAGTCGGGATGTGACAAGGCATTCACCCGCAGTACTGGGCTTAGTCGTCATTTGAGCTTTCCCAGTATTCCTCTCTACCTTCCACCCCATTGGGGCGAAGAGACGAGCGGCGTCCAACCCTTGAAGGGACACGGGATGCAGCAAAGCCTGGCCCAGGACACGACGGTTGCTTGCGGCACTGGCAAATTGGCGGCTCTCCCTACGGACCAAGGCAACGACTCAGCTTTTGCCGATAAGGATAATCGACAAAGTTGTTTGAGTGGCCTCTGGATCCTGCACAATACTTCTCCCACTTGCGCAGCAACTGAACAAGTCTTGTTAGCTGGTCAACAAGAGAACCATGTAGCTGAAACTTCACCTCCTGATGCCGGTATGTACGATACTATTATGTGTCGCGAAACTAATTATTTAACCACCTCCAGATCAAAACGGCCCTAAAGTCTCTGAATTCACGTGCAAATTTTGCTCTCTACAGTCAACAACCCGTAAGGGTCTCCTGCGCCATGAGAAGCGCCATGCGGGCAAACTTAAATGTCCATATTGCACTAAGAGAGTCCCTGATCAATTCGCCTTGCGTGAGCATTTACGAACACATACCGATAAGAAACCATTTGCGTGCGGCACCTGCAGGAGAGCGTATAAGTATCCTCAGGCTCTCAAGAAACACAAGAAGAACTGTCTGCCCCCTGCTCAACTACCTCACCAGCAGAACATGGCTCAGAACATGCCGGTTGCCTCTGACACTGGTATATCTGGGTCTTTCCCTGTCTGCCAAGACGATGACTTGGTCTCTGCACCTGACATGCCCAAAGATAATGTCGATACAGACAGTCATAGCGACGCCTCAATCAGTTATAATCCACCACCAATGGCGACAGAAGGCTTCCTAGTCCAACACCCCCCGATGCCGACAGCCCCCACAGACGGTACAAATCAAGGCTTTTACAGCGATAGCCTACCGATCCAAACCTGGCCAGCCGGGGCATTCTTTTACACCGCCCCTTGGGGCGGGCATTTTCTTGCTCCTCCTGTCCCCGTGACCACTCAGCAAGGCATGCCAGCGGGTCAACCAGAGAACCAAGTAGAGGGACACCTCGGGACAGTCTACACCTCATGGATCCGTATCTGAGTGATTCTACGAAACGGATGCAATGAAGGGAATATACACGAGTCAGGTTTTTGGTAGTAAAAATTAATTTTATATTCCGGCTTTCTCTATCTATAGCTTACGAGTCAGCGTTTGTTGTCACCGTCTGTTGTATGTGAGCGGCAAGATGGATATCATTATGCGCTATCCACAACCCGTCATAGATGCTTCGTGGTCGAGATCGAGATCATTCAGTGGTTAAGTACCTCGTCCATCTCGAGGCGAGAGGGACGATGCTGGGAGGTCAGTGAGGCAACGCTCCACCATATCATGCCTCCCAAGGTTTAGCTCTAGGGCGCTAACCAAGCCTCGGTCCTTCCCTCCATGGCAGCCAACGTCCCTCTGGCCTTGGAGGCCCCTGTTTCCTGGCCGTCTAGGGCACCCATCTCGGTCCCGAGCGGAGATCAATTATTACAACCCGACCCCGTCAGCCGGGTTCTGCTGATGACCAACGCCGGATGTTACGGGCCGGCTCGGCATCGATTGTACCCACATTACCCGATGGCCGATTGCGGCCTTCGGGCCATTGTGTGACATGCTTGGATCAATTTTCATCCACGGAGCCAGCGCGTCTGTTGACAATACGCGCTATCAAAATTGCGTGCTTTGTGTAAGTCCTGCATATGTGGATGTCATCGCGGTTATCCCCAGCCTTCTTCCTGGCCCTACACCACAGCGGAGAACCATAATTGATGCTAGGAGGGCGTGAAAGTAAGTAGTGCACAGACCGCGATTTTGAAGGGGGCGTGTAAGCCTCGACCCGACCTGGGCGCTGTTTTCTCAACCGCTCCTCCTCCTGAGTTGCCGAGTTACCTCTGACGGGGGAACTTGCTTCCTCGGTGCATACAGCACAGCTCTCAAGTGGCCGCCTTGCGCTCGTGAGTCACCACATCGGAGTAACTATGCAGGAGGCCCGGTCCGTGAATAATCTGTTGGCCAACCTGAGCCACTCGTTCCGAGACCACCCCGAGCTGTTGCAGACAAGCCTTCCTGAATGCCAACGCGCGCCGGGGGGCTGAATGCACTGTCGCCCTCACGCTGAGAGAGTTCTACGGTGGTCGCCCGATTAATCAAGCGTGCTGACGGAGTCGTGCGAGCAGAGCCTCATGCCTTGCAAGAACGGGCGATCGTTGGTCAACACATCGCGAAACTATGCAGGAGGCTCGGCCTTGGACTGACGTGTTCAACATAGCAGTCTGTTCTAGACCGACGGTTTCTAGGCATCAATCACGCCAGCCTCAGCGCCAGTTTCCAAGGCCACCGCAGGTTATCCAATCATCTTGTCCTTTACGCGCTGCTTGACTTCTTCGAGATGAATGTACGCCCTTGCAAGTAAGAATCCCCCAGTGAACTCAAACGATACAACCGCAGGCAGCAGTTCCCCACGCAGAATGGAACGCCACAGCGATATGAACCAGCAGCAGGCCACCCTCATTAAGTCTTTGGGAGGCAGAGTGACTCAACGCGGACCTGAATCTTAGACAGCCTCGTGTTTGATATCCCAGCTGGGTAGGCAACCAACAGGGCTGCTAGCAGTGACGAAGATAAAATTGTACCTCTGCTGTTTCGTTTAATTCTCCCATTCACCAACGTTCTCGTCCGTCTGACCGGCTCTTGTGCCTTCATTCAATATTCTCTATCCCCAATCATTCCTCATTCACTTCTGCTTGTGTGTTGATAAGTTCAGTTTTGCTATCCTTACTAGCCCTTCCTAGTGCTTGTCAAGCTGAAGCATTCCCAATGGCGCTTGTCGCAAGTTTCGACACACCGCCAATTCTGGATCGAGCGCCAAACACTTCCACGTGAGTTGTCTGCAATATTGTTCCCTTGGCGGTTTTTAATTCTAGGCAAGTGCTCCGTATAACCCTGAGGCGTACAATTCGCTCCCAAACCTCCGCCATGCATCTGAGCAATTTCAACGATTGGACGCGAGAACCGCCATCGTCGGTCCTATCCGTGACCTCTTTCTGAAGAACAAGGTCCACGAACACCTGGGAATCGCCCTGCTGCACAAGCACTTTCCGATCCGACCGACGGAACGGCTGGTCGACTGCCGAAACATCTCGGCGCCATGGGATATGGGCGATGACACCGACGCCGTCACCCGCAAATACGACAGCCTCATCCTACCACGATCGTTCCGACTCATCCAGGGGGAACTCGTGCCCTACGAGTTTGAGCTCTCAGATGCCAACTTGCCTCCCCAGGTGAATCAGGGATTCGTGTCTGAGATGTCATCCCTGCTCTGTCAGCATGGACTGGACCAAGTTTTGGGCCTCAGAGTCTTGGACAAACATGACTCAGAACTCACTGTCGAAGTCACGGAAGGCAACGTGAATATCATGATTCGACGTGGAATTGTTCCTGAAGAGGAGTTGATTCAGGCGCTTTGGGTCTTTGCCAAGGACGAGGATCAGGCCTGCCACTGCCGGGAATTCTGCCGCCGAGATAGCAAGGGGAATCACGTCGAGAGCAACCACGCATGCGGATAAGTGTTGTGTTATTATCAGGCTGTCGAGGGTGCATGGAGTTCCTGGATCTTTCAGTACTTTTCCTTAAGTTATTTCTTTTACATGTGTACTTTCACGAATGTAAATAGGTGCCCTCGATGTTGGTTTTCCCACTGGGTTTTCCCAACATCTCGTCGCAAATGCGGAGAGCTTTACGTCATAGAATAGATACAAAATTCTAACAGCTGACTCTATGCCTTCTCCTAAATATGAATGGCGAATTCTTGACTTTGAATATTCTTAATTAAGCCTAGCCCTCCTATAAAAAGAAACCTAGGGCTTAAAGAGATGCCAGATAACGCCATGCCCCAGGAATTCAAGAGGACTTAAAACTACTAACCGTAAATGGGTATAATCCTCGCGAGTGACCGCACTGGAGCTTACGCATACTCAATGAGATGGTGACTTTCCCTGCGATTATGCTGATATGTAAGGACTGGTTACGGTCAGCGTTATTGGTTGGCGAAGTGGGGTGAGTCGGGCTAACGCTGGTCCGACGAGCTTCGGCTGTTCGCCGGACCCCGTTGACCGTGCATAATCGTTTAAAACGATTACCACCGCGCAGGACAACCTAACGGTATACTATTAATAACCCGCCACCTTCCATATTCCCGCTTCCACACATTTCCTTCCGACACAGAACTTATTTGCGAATCTATGTAATATCGCGAATGTCCTTTACTCTCTCTAAAGCCAGCGTCTCCGACGCAGAAGGCATTGCACGGCATGTGGAAGTACCCGCAATGCAGAACGGCCCACTGTACCGGACCATGTTTCCCCGGTCCGACGCCATAACAGGAACGCAAAAAGAAGAAATAATCCGCTGGTATGTCGAGATGTTGGAGGATGCCTTACAAGATAGGTGGGAAAGCCTTTGGAGAGTGTGCTCCGTCGATGGTACTCCTGTTGGGTTCTGTGGATGGACTATAATAGTACGGGAACATCAAGTTGGAGCGAAAGATAGTCAAACGAACGAACGACCAAAGGAAGAAAAGCGGAAGAAGGCGGAATGGATTCCAGAGACTATCGATATGGATGGCTGGATCACTGTGTCAAAAGCCTTGAGGACGGAGCGTGATCGGGCCTTGAAGGGTCTTGATAACATATGCCGTAAGTTGATCTATCCTATAGCATTACAACAACCTACTGACGTGCTCCGCATCTAGGCTTGACATTTATGGCGGTAAATCCCAGCTGTCAACGGCAAGGGATCGGTTCGATGATGATGCAGCGGATTTGCGAAGAGACAGATCAGCACGGACGATGCGCGTATGTGCTCGCGGCACCGGAGGGGGTTCAGCTGTATACAAAGTTTGGCTTTGAAATTGTCGGTCGTGTTCAGACCCCCCAAGGCACAATCACAAGCATGCTTCGGCCATCTCGCCCGGATATGGTCTAGAGAATAGAGCTAGAGGTGCGAGTAAGCAGGGCAAGAGAGACTCGCTAAGGAGTGGTAGCAGAAATCACCCTGAAGTATGTTCTGCCTGGCAACTGACACTGCCACTTTCCGGTCTCGCGTCGTGAATAGGACTCGTCCTTCGTCGCTCTTAGGAAGAAACCGGTAAATGCCGCCTTCCACGCCCGCCGGACCCATGACGGTTTGTGCATCATCAGCGTTGTCGACTACAAGGAGCCATCTCCCAGCACGCTTTGAGCTTAGGTACTGACAGACAGATTCCTTCGCATCCTCGCCGTCGGTAGTCTGGATACCACAGGCCCCTATGATCTGCATGCACGCTTGCTCAAAGCTGGCATGGCTGAGCGCCGGCATCCAAAACACGGAGTAGTCTGGCTTGGTCTTCTTGACCCAGTAAGCAAGCTGCAAAGCAGCCTGAGTTTTGCCAATGCCCCCAAGGCCAACGAGAGCGACTTTGCGCCGCTCTTTCTTGAAGAGCAAGCTCTGAAGTGTCGCAAGGATATTCTCTCGACCCACGAAGAGCTCATTCTCAGAAAACGGAACTAGAAAAACAGGTTGCCTTTGAGGCTCATCGGCAGCACGCGTAGCCTTGTTCTGGTCCGGACAGCCTTGATTCTGGAGTGAGAGGCTGCTCTCAAATTTTGAAGCTAGGTATGAGATGTCTCCTATCATAATCAGTTACTGTCTCAAGAGGCGTGGCGTCACATACCTTGGACAAGCGAAGGCACCCAAAAGCTAAGAAAAGCCTTTGCACAAGCCGCCGCCGTAGCCGCAGCATATCGCTGCCAGGCCTTGCTCTTATGGCTATCGGCATAGTCGCATGCGCCTTTGATCACAATGCAAGGGAAAATATCCCAAACACCAGCGCCCTCCATCTCGAAGGCAATAACACCTTCCGCCGCTGCAATCCTATCGCGGTCTTCGCCAGACTTCATGACCGAGTCTCCGGACGCCACCAATCCGATATGGACAGCGGGTGTGGGATTGGCTCTGTCTTCCTCAAGGCGGCTTCGTGGCACGAGCTTGCCGATGCACCCGAGTTGTTCGCACGATTTCTGATCTTCCGCGTGGTAATAGGATGTCTCGAAAAGTTTGTCGTTTGCAGCGCCAGGGTACGCCGCGCAGAGCCGTGACTTTTGACAAAGGACGTTGAGGTATCCTGTCATCTTGCTTCTCATATCTATTCTGGTGCGAGCCCTGGTGAAATGTATGAGCTGAAACTTGCTGGGTGAAAAAACCGATGCATGGGTTTTCGCCCACTGCTCGGCTATCTGAAGTGCCCCTCGAAGCTTGGTGCATGTTTCCGCGGTCGTATCTCCCCATGTTAGGATCGCCACGTCGTCGATGAACCCGGTTGCCGAGGTGTCGTCTGCTAGGTTGCACTTTTCGATCAGCTCTGCGTTGTAGAAGATGTAGAGAATTGGTGAAAGTGGCGAGCCTTGCACGGTTCCCGTGCGTACTTTGTACAACTCGGTTTTGAACCCGTCGACGGAGATCCTGGTGTGCCGGTCCTCTAGGAGGCTCGATATCCACCTAACCGTCTTCTCGTCAATCTTCCTCTTCCGCAGGTTGTGCAGGAGCCGCTGGTGGGATACGTTGTCGAATGCGCCTGAGACGTCGAGCAGGAGTAAACTAGCCACCTACCCTCGGCCTCTATTCCACGCTTCATAAATCTTGTCGATGATGTGATGCACGGCGTGCTCGGTGGATCTCAACTTTCTGCCTCCCACATGGGTCGAAGGCAGCAGGTTGTATGTCTCTGCCACGTAGCTCAGGCGGTGTACTATTATAGCGTCCATGATCTTGCCCATGGTGTTTAGCAGCCCGATCGGCCGGTAAGACCCCGGGATGGTATAGTTGTCTTTACCTTGCTTCCTCAGTACTACTGTTGTCGATTCCCTGAAGTGCTGCGGACAGTAGCCGAGATTGAGGCTCTGATTGAAGATTGCCGATAGGTGAGGCTTGATCCATGTCGCTGCTAGCTGCAATGCTCTGTTCGGGATGCCATCAGGGCCGGGGGCCTTGAGCGGCGAGGCTTCTTGTATGGCTCTCTCCACTTCTTGTTCTGTAATGGGTGGCATCGTTATTCGGTCTGGGTAAATCGCGTTTTCGATGTCGCCAATCTCTGCCTCCGGTGGGGAGGGAAAGAATGCTCTCTTGAAGATCTCTGCCTTTTCCGCTGGCTCTGAGACCATCTGAGAGGTGTCTGGGTGCTCTAGTATAGGTGTTATCTCTGGTGCCTGAATGGTCCTGTTTCTGGCCCATTTCGCCATTTTCCAGAGAGCCTCTGGTGACTCTAAAGCTCTCTCTACCTTTTCTCGGTGCGCTCTTCTCAGTGCTTTCTTGATTACCCTGCCCTTGTGGTTTCTGGCTGCTCGGTATGCCTCCCATGTTTCTTCCGTGTGGTAGAGATTGTGGAGTCGCCTGAGGCGCTTGGCCTCAGCCAGCACTTGCGTACACTCCTCATCCCAGCCGGGTCTGGATTGGGGTGACCATGTCCTTCGTGGTACTTCTGTCTCTATTGCACTCTTCAGCGCTGCGACTATTTCCCCCACGTACCGATCAAGTGCGTTTCGGGTTCTCGGTCTCCGCTGCGGCGGCAGCTTGTTCAGGACCGCAGACCTGAATTTCTTTTCATCTATCGACTTCCAGCTTCTGCTAGGCTCTCTGCTGAGCTGTTTGACTGATACATCGAGGAAGATTACAACCGGCAGGTGGTCTGAATCGTGATCGAGACCACGGTCTACTTCACATCTGATAACCCGGTCGACTAGGCCGAGAGTGACCAGACAGAGATCAATCGTTGTCCGCCTGTTGTTCTCTTCGTACGTGATGGTGCCTGGTGCCAGAGTGTTTGTGAGGTTATAGTCTTCCATAATCTCGACGAGATCTTCTGCCTCTGCCTCTATTCGAGGAATATGGGAGCCTCCCCACATCTCATGGTGTAGGTTGAAGTCTCCGATCAGTATCTGATCTGCTTGCTGAGCTGAGTCGAGCACCCTTCGCAGTTGGGGTAGTACGCTCCGCCTATTTTCCGCCATTCGATTGGGGTTGTAGATGTTGTGCAGCTTGATCTCTCTCATCTCGTCTCCTTGTCCGAAGGTTATCGTTACTGTGCATAGATCCCGACTGTGCGATTCGAATTGCCATTTTGAATGATCGAGGCGTTTGTTGATGTATAGACATACCCTTGCTGGATCGCTGCCTTCATTTTGGGGGTAGCATAGATGGAACTGGTCTTTTGCCGGGTGGTGTGTGGTGTGCATGAAGGGATTGGCCCATGGTTCTTGAATGGCTAGGATGTCGAATTTCATTACCCTTGGGTCCCGTAGGAGGGTAGCCATGACGATGTCTCTCGATTTTCTGACGTTGTACTGTAGTAGTGAGAGTGATTCCATGTGTCTCATTCGCGGTTGTCGACGTCCATGTTGTCCGCTTGGTAGGTGCTGTGTAGTCGTGCCGAGTTCGCATCGAGGGCTTCCAGTGCCCTTCTAGATGGCGTTATGGTTCTTTGGGGCCGCTGACTGCCCGTATTGACTGTGATTACGTTTTCGACCTCGTTCGGGGCGGCTGTGTTGGCTCCAGGATTGGCTCTCTTTTGCCCTCTCTTTGTCGGTGACCTACTTCTTCCTTGCCCGCTCTGCTGGTTGCGGTCAGGTGCGAGAGATGGTGCTCCCTCCCGGATGGTTCGTCCGGTCGGTTCCTCCTGGACTCTCACGCGTGGGTTCGTCTGGCTAGCTGCCATGCTGCCTTGCGGCTCCAGGTGGTACCTAGGACGTGCGGCGTAGGCGGCCTTGACCTTGGCCATTTCCTCCTTCCTGACTGCACATTGGTTACTCTAGGCCTCGTTTTGACCTTTGCAGTTGGCGCACTTTCTGGGTACGCTCTTGTCAGACTTGACAGGGCAATCGCGGGACGCATGTTCCTGAGCGCAGTAGCCGCATCTCATCGTTGCCTTGCACTGGGTTCCTATGTGGCCATATCCTTGATAGCCGAAGCATTGCCTCAGTCGGCACGACCTGTCGTACAGCTCGCACTGAAAGACCTCCCCTTGCCAGATTAGTCCCTCGTCGATAATTTTGTTGGCGTCTTGGGGTCTTGTGAACTCAATGATGATCGAGGAAGCATTCTTTGCCGCAGACTTCCTCGTGAGCCAGCCAATGTATTTTATCCCGGCGCTCGGGATGAACGGTCTGTTCTCCTGGAGAATGATGTCTCTGATGTCCTCAAATTGGCTCACATCCATCGAGTTGGTACGGATGCCGTGTACAAGAACTCCGTATGTTGGAATGCGCACTGCGGCTCCATTGCCAAGCCTACGCTCCCAGTCCTCAGCGAACTGTCGGAGCACCTCCATGTCAGAGGTCGTAGCCGTCTTGATGCTAAGGTCACCGCTTTTGAGTTGGTTAGTTGACACCGTCTTGATGTTCTCTATGTGCTCGTTTCCGCTTTGTTCTATAGCACGGTCTACGTGTGCTTTCAGGCTACGGGGGTTCATCGCCCGTAGGCCAGCTATGGTGAGTGGGTTCCGAATGTTCACGATGATCTCACGGAGCACTTGCGCGGGCGGCGCCTTGAGCTGGTTCAATGGGTTATGTATAGTAGTGGCTAGCCCATTCCCGGCTGCTACAGATGCGTAAGTCCGTAGCGGGCTCGGTCGGTTACGCTGGTCCGCGTTCTTGATATCTCTCACCATCGTGATGACTGTTCTGCCAATATCGGTCGATTCTCTGGCTGCCGCTTTCGTCTCGTTCTGTGCTTCATGGCTCTCGCGTATTCCTTCCAATGCCTGTTGGCTTGTGTTCGCTACCTGTTTGAGTTCCGTCTTGATGTCGTTGAGAGCCTGCGTCGTGCTTTCCGCCGCGATCTTCGATTCGGTTCTTGCCATTTGGAGCGCGTCGCGTACGGTGTCGAGGTCTGGGATATTGTGGATCTTGTTGACGAGGGATAGTGCGCCCATGGCCATGACTTTGACCAGGCCTTGGGGAACGGGCTGGTCTCTCGCGCGTTCGATGCACAGGAGGGCTTCCCTGAGGTATTTGCCAAGTTGCGTGGCGTGCTCGCGGAATTCGGCGGGCCAGGCCACCTCTTGGGGCCACGAGGTCGCCATGATGGTCTAAAAACGCACTGGGCGATGCGCTAGACTTCAGGCTATTCAATTGACCCGTTAGAGAGGCGTATGAGTTCTGTTTTGAGGCTGTTGTTTCAAAAATTTGTTCTCGCTGTTCATAACCACTTCCCAAATCTACCGATTCGCTACCTTGTCCTAGTTGGAGAGGTACAACGGCTCCTCGGCACGTGACTTCTTCGTAATCCACATTTTCATCACAAGCTAAAATTTCGATCTGGAGAGATAATCGCCCCGAGCACATGCACAATAGCGACAAGCCTATATTATCGCGCTCCCACGCCCTTCGCCTAACAAAGGTATGGAAAAAAAAAAAAAAAAAAAAAAAAGAAGAAACAAAACGACCTGGCGAAGGTAAGGTTAGCATTATTAAGAATGGGATGACGGAAAGCCAGGCGGCGGTCCCGAGAAGCTGATGACAATGACTCTTCCTGAGTCGCAGCCGATGGCAACCCTCGCCACCGTCGATGGCGGTATGGAACACCAGCTAGCTGAGATTGAAGGTCGGTATTCAGACGGCAGCCACAGCGTCTTGTGACCGTCCCATGTAATCCAGGAGTCGTCGGGGCTCAGGCCGTACCCACACTGTCGTGCGTCTTGAGACTGAGACTGAGTCTGCACTGGATCTTTAACGTCGATATGGTTTACAGCATCTAATTTTATAGAGCCGATGTTGGTGAATAGGTATCGTCCGGTAGTATCGGAGGCAATCGACCCGACCCCGCCACCATGGCCCTCGAGTGTGCGTTGAA
>SSHR01001255.1:0-15169 GCA_006518225.1 Fusarium neocosmosporiellum | reverse complement strand
CGCCGTGGCCCTCGAGTGTGCGTTGAACCTCGCCCGTGGCTGCATCCCAGATCTTGATGGCCCCAAGATCTGATCCCGATGCTATGAGCTTCCCATCAGGCGAGAAGGCAACCGACCCAACCCAGTCGCCGTGGCCCTCGAGCGTTCGAACTAATGGACTCCAGTGCTCCTCTACGGTCGATCCTATTAAAACCCATTGTGGCTCCTCTCTCTTGAATAGTTTGCGCGTTAAACTGCGAGTCGGACTAAAGAGAAGCGCCGACACATATGTTTGAAGCGGAGCATTCTTGATTATCCCTCCGTTATAGAGAAGAAACCGATATGCATCTTGTATCAGAGAGAGCAGGCTAGACTCGCCAGAAACAGTCTGCAGTACGTTAGATAATGTTTTATTAAATATTATCGAGGTGCGACTTACCCTCAGGAGTCTTTCCAGCTTTGCTATTGCGAATACTACGTCGGATGTTGCCTTGCACAGACTCAAAGCTTCAATCCAGTAAAGAAGATAACCTTCAACAAATTTATAGACTGGGCTGTCATTAACCAGGTCATCTTGATGCAGTGTTTCACAAAGGTGGTCGACCCAATGGACGCAAGAGTACCGTACGGCGGCCAACCGATCTGGGTTTGGTATCTTGAGATCGTCGATCGAGAATCCAGGATGGCGCAAGCCGAATATGTCCCTCCGCAGCGACTTGCGCATTATCTGTAGCGACCGCAGGAATATATCGTGGTGGGTCTCTGCGTGACCGGAAGGGAAGATTGTGGTGGTTGCCTTGTTGCTCAAGTAGTCCTTGGCCGACTGGTGAACAATATAGACTTGCTCGTCTCGGATCGTGAGGAACGAGCCGCACATGCTTATAATTGCCAGGACTCTGTCGGCCTTACTTGAAATCTTTTCCGGCAGTCCGGATAGCACGCCCAGCTCAAGCACATGAAGTGGACGATATGCCAAGGTGGCCGCCGAAAGCACGAGCCGACAAAACTCTGGATCTCCCCTCTTCAGTTGTTGGATTTGCTTTATCATTCGGCAGTAAAGCTCTTCCAAGCCCGTCGGCATCTCCTCAAGCACTTCTAAAACATGCCAGCTTTGAACTTGTTCGAGCTCCTGAACGACGAGGGCCGCCCAGAGAAATGTGCCGTCAGCCTTCTGGCGCAGGACGTCTGCCACGTTATGTCGAAGCTCTTCGTCGTCTTGTAGTGACTCGAGTTGGGACACCCTATCGTTGATATACACGCCGACGGCTCGCGACACGTGCTCTGCGTTAGCCTTTAGCTCGAGGCTCAGCCTAGTTTGCGAGTCGCTGGGTTTGAGCTGCTGCTCAATATCGCGCCTGTTGCGGCTGGAGACGATCCACTTGACACGGGAAACAGACGTATTCTCGACGAGGAGCTTCAAAAGCTGCTGCAGGTCGGTCTCGCACTCGTCGAGGGCGTCGATGATGATGTATGCCCTCACCAGGCTGGGGTCTCGCAGCATGCCTCTAAGGATCTCGGACAGGGCGAAGAACGCATTGACCTCGAAGAGCTTGGAACCGGAGTGTTCGTACTTCTCACGCAGATGCGAGGCAAGGGATGGCTGTTGGATGGCGAGGAGGAAAATCAGGCCTCTTAGCACTGCAGTCGCATTATTAAGGTTCGAGTCGGTGCCCTGGCAGAAGAAGTATGAGAGGACAGTGGCGTGGGAAGTCGATTGTTCTGCCTGTTTAGGTCGGGCTAGCAGCCGCTCCAGTTCATCGATAATGCCGATCAGCAGCATGGTCTTTCCCTTGCCCGGGTCGCCCTTGATCCAGAGCAGCCGGCTCTGGTCGTCGTCGCGCCATCGTCGAAAGTCGGGGTGGTCGAGGATCCATTTGTACGAGTCCTCTAACAAGCCGCCCTTGGTGTCCTTGATTCGCTCTTTGTCGTGGCGGGGATTGGTTAGGTGTAGGTCCTTTAAGCAGTTGTCGTCTGCCTTGTGGGAGTTGAAAACGATGTTCCCAATTGTCCCTTTATTTTGTCCTAGTTGAAAACCCTGATTGTTGCCTGCCGACAAGTTCGCTGTCGAAGCCATTCTCGAATGCTCGGTGTTGGTTGTCGCTACCGCGGAGCGATAGTGGGGTTATCGCGTACGTATGTGATGGGCCAGGGGGTATTAAGCGGCATGGACTGATGTCGTTCGTCACCACTTAAGTGTTAGGTGGAAAGTAGCTCGTCAACATGGGAGCCGTGTCCGATGGTGAATTTCTATATTGGACTCTTAGAATTTGGTCTTAGAATCGATGGGTGGTCAGGGGCCCGGTAAGCCCGGTTGGGCAGCAGCGTTTCGTCGCGAGCAGAGCCTGACTTTCTTGATTTTCAGGCGGTAGACGGCAGGCCACGGCCAATTGGGACCGCCGAAGGATATGGAGACTTGTCTCTGGTCTGGGCCTCTCAGAGCCATCCGGCCAATGATGAGAATAGGAGCACCTCCCTTAGCATTCGAAAAAGCCACCCAAGCCACCCAAGCCACCCTAGTGTGTGGCAAAAATGTGACGGTAGTGGAAAGAGCGGCGCCAATCCTTTGTCGTAATCCCGAGGTCACGTCTGAGAGACGGCCGTGTGGAGCTGGGAGTCGCCATTTCAAGCTACATACCGGTAGTACTCTTTCTCATTCGAATCCACCACCTTTGTGGGCCTTCATAAAGACCACCTAATTTTTGTTAAGGCCCGGGACGAAGCGCAGTGCGGCCCGCATCCCACTACACCAGGAGTTCCCACCGTGAAAGGGACTCATACAGCTGTTGTGGTAGCTCGATGCGTGCTTCGAGACGCGAGGACCGATTTCCATGCGTGTCGTCTTGTCTCTTGACGGCTGAAGCACTCGTGCGTACCTTCAGCTGCACAAGTACAGCCGCCTTCGTAGTTTTTGTTTGCATTTGATTGGCCACTGGGAATGCAGGCCTCCCCCGCTAATCTGCGTAACTAATTTTGCTGATTTACGCCCGCTATTGCTCACTAGTCGACGCCCTTTTGTGACGACCCTCGCTGTGGCTGACGCCACCCTGTCAGCAACCCATTTCTTTCTTGCAATTCGTGCAATGCTTTCCCCCGCGCGCTACTTGATTCGTTAGGATGCTCAACGGGGCCATCTCACACATGACAACATCTGTGGTGTCAAGCGGCCCGCAGTGGAACCTGAGATGGTCTACGCCGTCAGCCCTGAGAAAACGAGGTGCTCCCGACCACGGAATGCAGAGTGTCATCTCCTGTCGCGGGCTCTATTGTACCCCGGAGTCGATGAATGATGTGAAAGCCCACCACGAGCAGGCTTTTTACCTTCGGTCCATCTCTCTCTTACTGTGATATCGACAAAATTGCTACACCATATCAGTGCTCGATCTCATGGGCTGTGTTGTGCAAGTACGACCGAGATCATGCATGATAATCCCTCATATGAGAAAGGGTCACGAATAACGCATCTGACATGGAGTCACAGGCATTCTGCATATGTGAATGTGGCTTGCATTATCGGTCCTTCCCGCCACCTCAGCGGAAACTGTGAGCCTACCATTTCCGTGGCGTCCATTCCTCTTATCACGTTGAAAAAATTAGGCGTTAAGCGCCTAACAACCCCCATCATCTCACGACCAATTGTTTGTGGTAGTATTCCCTGTCCCGAAACTAAGTCCCTTCATCTCGCCCCGGTTGATACCCATCTGGAGGCCGTAGTTGGTGGTCGCTCCGATGGTGATGTTGTTCGTCTCCGCCTTGTCCCTTAACGTCTCTGAAGCAGCCGCCTTGAGGAGAGGATCGACGTCTCCCACGGCCTCGAGAAGGGTCTTGAGGTTCTCGCCAAGGACCTTGGACTCACTCTGGCTGAGCTCGTCGAGCTTGCCCTCCGACTGGACGGTATTCTCGAGCTGTTCGATCAGCTCCAAGAGCTGGGTCGTGAGAGCTTCACATTGTTCCTTCTTGTACAGAGCCCATTTGGCGCCGCGAACGCCAGTCGTGATTTGGCGACATCTCTTCGTGACAATGTCGCGGATCTTGGTCTTGAGGCGCTTGTACCTTGGCTGGAGGTCGTCGTCATCATCATCCAAGCCCATGTCATCACCAGTGGGCTTCCAGTTCGCCGACTCTCTCTTAGCATTCTTTAGAGCTCGATTGATGTTGTCCAGGATCTCTTCAACAGCTTCTGCGTCTGTATTGATGGCGAGGGAGGGCTGGCCATTCTTCAAAGTCTCTTCGGCAGGTTTAGCTTCATGATCAGGGTCGAGTCCGATGGCTTCGCCCCATCGCGACAATCTGAGCTGGATGATGGCGAGCTTTGATTGGTATATGCCTGATTCGTTCTCAAAGGTTCGGGCCACCTGTATGAACTCGAATGCTTGGAGGGCAGTGGAAAACAGAGAGGTAACGCTTGAAACAACGTCCGCCATGATCCTAAGGTTGTTGGTATAGGTGCTTTGCTTGGAGTAGTTTAGTGACGAGGGGAATAGATTCCTGGTAGATGGGGGAGGACGCCTGGGGCATTCATTTGTCTGCAAGATCCCAAATAACAGCCTTGGAGTGTGCCGAGTGTGCCAAGTCCCGTCTCGCGGTTTGCTCTCTTATAAACTGAGGCAGCGGGGAATTGCAAGGTAAGCACACCGGCAGGGACTGAGCCGCTATCCCCTCGATAGAGCCAATAGAATGTCAAGAATAGCCCTCCTCACCCTCCCTGCCTTTCAGCTCATGCAGTCGCAACACCATTGAGGGGGCTTGGCAAAAAAGCCATTCAACTGATGAGGGGCAGAAGGCAGCAAGAAATCTAGCCGTTTCTGTTCGCCGTGTTTTGTTCTTGCATCTCAACAAGCCGTCTCGGCCTGCGTCTCGGCCTGCATCTCGGCCTCTCAAGCTATTGAAGGAGCCCCGCGATTGACCTGGCGCAGCTGCACATCCCATTGCTCGGCGATCTGATCGGACTCCCAGGCCGCGCTTTGCTACAAGGGTCCTTCTCAGCTGCTGAGGCCTCCCCGCACGCAAATCACGCAAGGCGCGCAAGGATGTTTGTTGTCCTTTCCCTCATCAGGGATGACAATCTGGCGGGGCCAAAAGGGTCAGTGCGCCATCCCGGAGACTCAGTCATCACCAAAAGATGCGGCTGATATGCAGATACTTGCCGAACTCAGCCAGCCACCGCCGACCTGTCGCCTGGTCGCCGGATCGCATTCCCAGCGGCCAATCAAATACAAATAAAAACCACGAAAGGTGGCTGCAATTGAGCAGCTGAAGGTACATACGAGTACGTCAGCCGCCAAGGAGTGAGGCAGGATGTACACGCATTGGAGTTGGCCTCTGTGTCTCGAAACGCGCGTTCAAGGAGCACGTATCGAAATACTACAACAGCTGTAGAAGTCTTGTTCACGGTGGTCTGGTGCACTGCGCTTCGTGCCGAACCTTAACCAAAATTGGGTGGCCTTTCAAAGGACTAGGAAGACGGCCCGTCGCAGTCCGGTATTGAGAAGAATGATATCTAGCTTGAATTGCGACATGGGTGGGTACGGAAATTCGGGGCCGCAGTTACATTTGGACGTGTCCCGGGATTAGCGCTGCTCCTTCTACTGCCCATCCCAATTCCCACGCGAGCTAATCAGGGCACAATGGCGTGGCTTTTCCGCCTCCTGTTCTCGTCATTGGCCGGATGGCTCCCTTCCTCAGTGAGACCCAGACCAGAGACAAAGTCTCCTCATCCTATCGATCGTTCCGCCTGACCATGGGCATGCGCCGCCTATAAACCCGGAAGTCAGGCTCTGTTCGCGACGAAGCGACGCTGTCCGACCGGGATTGCCAGCCTGTTGACGTGGCTTCATCAAATTCCAAAGACGCAATTCCAAGACATACATTTACCAGCCGACGCGACTCTAATGCGGACGATTGCTTGAGGAGCGAAGAGGAGCATCAGTCCATACCGTCTAGCCCACCGCTACGCGCGACAGTCTCCTATCGCGCCCCGCGGCTGCGATGCCCGACGCCAGGCGTTCGAGAATGGTGACACACAACACCGTAAGCTTTCCAGGAAACGGCAATCAGGGTTTTCAACTAGGAGTCAATGAAGGGACGATCGGGGACATTATTTTCAACCTCAAGGAGGCAAGGGACAGGTGCCTGAACGACCTGCTCTTGACTAACCCCTTCGACGACAAGGAGCGAATCAAGGACACCAAGGGCGGTCTGCTGGAGGGCTCGTACAAATGGATCCTCGACCACTCCGACTACCGACGATGGCGCGACGACGACCACAGCCGGCTGCTCTGGATCAAAGGCGACCCGGGCAAGGGAAAGACCATGCTGCTGATCGGCATCGTCGACGAACTGGAGCGACAGCTTGCTCAGCTCAAGCAGGCTAACCAATCGACTTCCCATGCCACCGTCCTCTCATACTTCTTCTGCCAGGCCACCGACTCGAACCTGAATAACGCGACCGCGGTGCTAAGGGGCCTGATCTTCCTCCTCGCCGCCCAACGGCCGTCGCTTGCATCTAATCTGCGCGAGAAGTACGAACACTCTGGCCCCAAACTCTTCGAGGGCGAGAATGCGTTCTTCGCTCTGTCCGGCATCCTCAGCGGTATGCTGCAAGACCCGAGTTTGAATGGTGCGGTCCTCATCATTGATGCCCTCGACGAATGCGGAACAAATCGACACCAGCTTCTCGACTTCATCACCAAGCCTTCTCGCGTCAAGTGGATCGTCTCTAGTCGTAACTTGCCGGACATCGAGGAGAAACTGGACAATGCGGAGCAGAAGGTCAGGCTACACCTCGAGTTGAACAAGGACTTAATCTCCAAGGCTGTCGACATATACATTGGACACAAGGTGGATCGATTAGCACGCGATAAGAAATACGACAGGGAAACAAGGGATGCCGTCGAGAGCCACTTAACCTCCAATGCTGACGGTACCTTTCTCTGGGTCGCCTTGGTCTGTCAAGAGCTTACAGATACCAAGGTGGTCCGAAAACGGCACACGCTCTCCAAGTTGAAGTTATTCCCACCAGGACTTGATCCCCTCTACAAGCGAATGATGGAACATATCTCTGGTTCGAATGATGCAAATATTTGCAAGGAAGTGCTGGCTATTGCTTCGGTCGTATACCGACCTATCACCTTGGAGGAGTTTAAGGTCCTTGTTGAGCCGCCCGAGGAGGACGACTACAATGACCTGCCACAAATCATCAGTTCTTGCGGTTCTTTCTTAACTCTTCGAGAAGGTGTCATCTACTTTGTGCATCAGTCAGCCAGGGATTTCCTGCTCAACAAGGCATCCGACCAAATCCTACCCTCTGGTGCCGCGCACCAGCACCATACCCTCTTCTCGAGGTCGCTAGCAGCTCTATCAGAAACCCTCCGACGCGATATTTACAACCTAAGCGCCCCAGGATTCCCCATCGATCAGGTCTCGCCGCCCGACCCTGATCCATTGTTCTCGATTCGATATTCATGTGTTTTCTGGGTCGACCATCTCCACGACTCAGATCCCTCGGTCAACAACATTCTACAAGATGACAGCGAGGTCCATAGATTCATCCAGAAGAAGTACTTGTGTTGGCTGGAATCTCTTAGTCTCTTGCACAGCATGTCGGAGGGAGTAAAGGCGGTACACAAGCTCGAGAGTCTGCTGGTGAGTCGATCTGAGCATATGCTGAATGCAATCTAACAATTCTGTAGAGGAACGCGGGAGCGAGACAACTGACTGAACTGATCCGAGATGCGAACCGTTTCATTCTTGCCCATAAACGGCCGATCGAGATTGCTCCATTGCAGACCTATGCGTCAGCACTCGTGTTCAGCCCCGAACGCAGCCTCATTAGAGAACTCTTCAAGAAGGAAGAGCCAGATTGGATGATACTGAAACCAAGAATGGAAGCGGATTGGAACGCTTGCCTGCAGACGCTCGAGGGCCACGGCGGCTCGGTGTGGTCGGTTGCGTTCTCGGCGGATGGCCAGTGTCTCGCGTCGGGCTCGGGCGATAAGACGGTCAAGGTCTGGGATGCGGCGACGGGCGCATGCATGCAGACGCTCGAGGGCCATGGCGACTCGGTGAGGTCGGTCGCGTTCTCGGCGGATGGCCAGCATCTCGCGTCGGGCTCGAATGACGGGACAGTTAAGGTCTGGGATGCGGCGACGGGCGCATGCATGCAGACGCTCGAGGGCCACGGCGACTAGGTGACATCGGTCGCGTTCTCGGCGGATGGCCAGTATCTCGCGTCGGGCTCAGATGATGGGATGGTTAAGGTCTGGGATGCGGCGACGGGCGCATATGTGCAGACGCTTAAGGGCCATGGCGTCTTAGTAAGGTCGGTCGTGTTCTCGGCGGATGGCCAGCGTCTCGCGTCGGGCTCGGGCGATAAGACGGTTAAGGTCTGGGATGCGGCGACGGGCGCATGCGTGCAGACGCTCGAGGGCCATGGCGGCTCGGTGAGGTCGGTCGCGTTCTCGGCGGATGGCCAGCATCTCGCGTCGGGCTCGGGCGATAAGACGGTCAAGGTCTGGGATGCGGCGACGGGCGTATACGTGCAGACGCTCGAGGGCCACGGCGACTAGGTGACATCAGTCGCGTTCTCGGCGGATAGCCAGCGTCTCACGTCGGGCTCGGGTGATAAGACGATCAAGGTCTAGGATGCGGCGACGGGCGCATATGTGCAGATGCTTGAGGGCCATGGCGACTCGGTGATGTCGGTCGCGTTCTCGGCGGATGGCCAGTGTCTCGCGTCGGGCTCGGGCGACCAGATGGTTAAGGTCTGGGATACGGCGACGGGCGCATGCGTGCAGACGCTCGAGGGCCACGGCGGCTCGGTGAGGTCGGTCGCATTCTCGGCGGATGGCCAGCGTCTCGCATCGGGCTCGGATGATAGGACGGTCAAGGTCTGGGATGCGGCGACAGGCGCATATATGCAGATGCTTAAGGGCCATGGCGACTGGGTGTGGTCGGTCGCGTTCTCGGCGGATGGCCAGCGTCTCGCGTCGGGCTCGGGCGATAAGACGGTCAAGGTCTGGGACACGACGACGGGCATATGCGTGCAGACGCTTGAGGGCCATGGCAACTGGGTGAGGTCGGTCGCGTTCTCGGCGGATGGCCAGCGTCTCGCGTCGGGCTCGGATGACAGGACGGTCAAGGTCTGGGATACGGCGACGGGCGCATGCATGCAGACGCTCGAAGTTGGCCGCGCGATTATGCACCTTTCATTTGATCCGACGTCCGCCTCTCGCCTCTCGACCGATATTAGACTTCTGAACTTGGACCTACCTGCTCTACCGCCTGCTATCGAGAGGCAGTCGACTGAGGCTGTTTCACGAGGTGTTAGCCACTCCGGTTACGGTGTAAGCATGGACGATATATGGATTGTGAAAGATGAAAAGAGGATGCTTTGGCTACCTCCGGAGTATCGGGCCGCAACGTCGGCTGTAGTGGGATCAACGGTCGCTATAGGCACTCGTTCTGGTCGTGTACTGGTAATGAAGTGTTCTTAAAGCGGATACTAGCTGAATTATGCCGGTAGTTATATGCATTCTTTTCCCGGTTCTTATTAGCGATGTATGCTGGTGGTGATTCTGAGTCTGCCTCGTGAAGTTGGCTGCTATAGCTAATAATCGAAATTACTCCCACCTCAGCCAGCTGTGCCTATATCACTAGGCTCTAAGAATACTATAGAAAAAAAATAATAATATTTCATTCTCTTTAATTTTCTTTTTCCTTTAATTCAGAAGGGACATAGGGGACGAGATACATTTATGTTGTCGGGACTAGTCGTTGCCGCTTTCTAGCATGGACTAGAACTTTCTAACACGAGAATCATGTGATCTATGGTTTCTTTCATTTTGGAAAACATCGGCCGTTCTGTGGATGTAGCTTTCGTTTGGATAATGCTTTATTTTACTCCAAGATAGAGGCTGACGGCTGCAGTTGAATGACTCTTGCCCGTCGGACGGCAAATGTTTCCTGGCCGTCCGGGGCTATCATTTCGGTCCCGAGCGGGGCTGGATGATCAAGGCGCCGGGCCGGCTCGGCATCCATAGTACCCACATTATCCGATGGCCGGTTTCACATGCTTGGGGCTTATTTTTAACGTATGAAGACGCGTTTCTGTCCCCAAATCTTGACTGCAATGTAGGTTCATTTGAGAGACCACAATCGAGTATAAATACACCAACCAGCCACGCCCCTTCAGCCTCGCCATCGGATTTCGGCTACCCATCCGCATACGAGTACCTGCAGGCTTTCCTGAGACGGAGCAGTTCATCGGTGTTCTTGTGTCACACCCAATCAATTTCCTATTAGATCAAACGAAATGACATCTACTATAGCTTCAAGCTATGGGCTACGGTCTCAGGTGTAGAACCGAGGCATATATGCCCTCCAAAGCACCGGCTGACAACTTCAAGCAATGTTTACTTATTGTAGCACACCTTGGCACGTTTAAGGTACATGCCAACCACCTCGAAAGCCTCCGACCCAGAAGAGCATGGTGACATTAAGTTCTGCGGTACTTGAGTTTCGTGCAGTAGTGCACTTGCAGACTCGAGCCGCCTCGTTCGGGGAAACGTTGAGCAAAACGCTGGCGAATCTCCGCCCACCCAAGCTTCTCCTCTTCCTTCAATTGTATGAGAAAATTATCTTCATCGTCTGAATACTTTGGCCGTCTTGCTGGAGCCCGCTTGGTTGTTTTCCTTGTCGCGACCGAGTGCGTTGAATCGGGGGTCACGCTGGCGGCATGCGGGTGATCTGTGCAAAGAGGCCACTCAAACTGGAATTGAAACGTAGTCTTGCCATTTTCAGTAACGCGTTTCATTGAAACATTCTCGAGCGGCCATTCCTGGAACTGAGCAAGAACCGCACTGGCCTCGAAGGGAATCGATCTTGCACGCGATGGTATTAGACTTAACGAGCCGAGTGCCGATATGTCACGCTCCCTCAATGAGTGTGCGGAAGCTCTCGTGGACCGCCTCCTTAGGCGAGACTCCCGTGCACTAGTGGCCGCATTGCGTGTCGGACGGGAAGGAGACTTAAAGACCTTGCGACGCTTGCGATCTTGATTTTCATCGTCGAAACCATCGTCGTCCGAGTCAGATCCCTGAACTTCCGGAGGCAGAGGACAGTAGTCCTCGTCACGCGCATGTTCTGGAACACCGAGGCCACCCTCACTGTCGGAGTTTTCAGTATCTGCGTCACTATCCTCTTGCGCCGTTGCATGCGCGTGTGAGGATCTGCGACGAGAACGGCGCAGGAACGGCAACTGAGGAGACGACCGGGCCCCAAACGGCGATTTGGGTCCACCATCCACGGCCTCAGACTCCGCATCGCTGTACCTGCAGCTTGCGTCGTCCAAGTGTTGTCCCCGATGCGATTCGGGTGACATCCTTGCTGCCAAGGGTGAATTGCGGGCTTCAGGGGCGGCATCATCGGGCGACGTGACCATGCAGACTTCGCTACTGTGTAATAGCGCCTGGGCCATCTCCCCAGAACTGGCAGTAACAGTGCTGTGCGAGCTCATTGAAGGGGACGCCAGAGTGCTCCGTCCCCCACGACAAGAACCTTCGTCCGAGACGGCATCGATCGTTGTGATGCCCTGCTCGCTGGCGTGCCCGGTGAATTCGGTGACAAGCTGTTGTCGGTCTGACACAACTAGATATGGCTGGTATTCGGGGCTGGCAGGCGAGAGGTCAAGGCTGGCATCTATACAAGCCGAAGAGCTGCTAGCCGACGAGCAATTTGACTGGCAAGGAGGTTGCTGATTCAGTCCAGGATCAGCCGTGGGGTCCATGTTTGGGTTGTCTTCTACCCAGACCGGAGATACTGCTGGTGTAGTATCCATATCAATGGCAGTCTCTGACCCTGGTGGGGTCTGTTTGATGCTCGTGATATCTGCAGAAGCTATCAGGTCTTACACCGAGTAGAAGAAGCAAGCGCGCAAGGAACTTACCAGAATGGCCCATGATGGTAGTTACCGTAGTTATGGATGATTGCGAGTCATTGATAACTTGACCCTCTTCATCCTCGTCTTCTGTGTCAGAGTCAGAGGATATCCAAATGGTGTCGTCCTTGGATTCGACTAGAGCCGAGTGTGCTTCGTCATCGCACAGCGATATGGTTGCTGCTTAAGAACGAGGGGGGCTCGAGCTCTGCCGCGACTTCTGTTGCTCGGCATCAGAAAATGTCGATGTCATGCTGGTCATGCTGGAGTTGCCGTGTGTTTGGGAATCAAGAGACAATGGTTTGTTCTGGCAGTGCGATGAAGCGGAAGATGGGCATTGTATAGCTTATATGCTTGCAGCCGAGCCACACAAGTCTCCTGGCCTGCAGGAGCCCAGCCCGGTGTCTTCCTGGTGTCTCTACTTGTTCTCTGAGATCAGGGTGAGTCGGACGGAGGAGGCAGACACGTAACCGCTTCTTCTTTGCGCCAATCACTCCACTGCCGGGTCACACCGTGCAGCTGTGTTGGATAAGTGATTCCCTCCCTGCCTTAGCTTCTCACATGTTATCAGGGATCCACGCCACTCGCTGGTAAGGCAGAGTCCTCAGAGATGCCAGATGAGGTAGGTCGTGATGGTTGTTGGGCTGATTGCGCACGGCGTGCGGCATCCAGTTGGTCAGATAGCATCGGATGGGAAGTTTCCGGCAGCATTAGCTCTTCCGTCTGACCGTGATGGAGTCCGACGCCGCGCCCGCACACGTTGATCGTCTACAGACACGAACTTCTTGAACCATTCAGAGGGCTCAAAGAGCTCGAGGTGCCGTCATGGAGGCCTCATGATCCCTGTGACACAACCGAGGTTTCCATGCGTGCAACACCAACAACTCGCCGGAGTGCGCCCGTCCCCATCTCCTCCCTTTGACCCGATCACCCCTCTCGGCATGCTGGCTTCGCCCGTTTTGAGTCTTGCCGAGCCATCACGAGCGGCATAGAAACGGATGAGCCGAGGACTAGCACGTAGTAACCGAGGGAACATCTAGCTCCCCGTCTCCGCCCCCTTCCTCCCTCCCGAAATGGCGGGTGGTCTCGGCAGCCCCTGAACAAGGAAATGGTGCACTCGGACCTCGGGCATGTCGTGGTCATGCACCTCGTCCGCACTGGAACCAGTCCGAGAGCCAGGTTCATGCCTTAGTGCTCGGGAACGCTCCTTGCCGGTTTCAGGAGCTGCGTCCGAGGAGTGGCATCATCCACACCATCATGCCCTCGGGGACGGGTAGGTATGGAGCCACTGCGGCATTTCTGCCATTGGCTGAGTGTCTGTTGGAGGCCTCACAAGGATGAAAACCGCTTTGAGATGCTCTGCTACTGCCTGAGAAGCATGGCAGCGCTGTGAGGCGGCCCGACCTGCGGATAGTCTTTCGACTGTTGGAATTGTTAGATTCCGTGAAAAGGAGGCGGGAAGGGAAACCGTACGAGACACAGGGTAAAGCTGGTAATGGAAGCAGGGGATATGATGGAACAGGAATCGTAGACTGGTGGCTGCTGGCGTTGGGGACGATGCAAAGCATTGCGATGGTCGGTCAATCCCAGCGAGAACAGGTTCATGCCAACGCGCAACGATGACGCGGCAGAATTGGGGGGAAGCGCTGAGCCGAAGGCAGCGATGCTTTGCAAAGAAGATGAGACGGTGGATATGAATGGGCGGAGCATGGGAGAAGAGAGAAGTCAAAGATACATGTTCACAGGGCCAGAGGGGGCTATCGTCTTATATAGGGGACGGTCACGTGATGCACGGCCGGGTTGGTGTGCGGCGAGCTCACCTTGCCCGTTTGGGCGGTGCCGCTAAACCGGAGGCAGCAGCAGCGTGTCCGCGATTACTAAAAAAAACTATTTATTTTTAACCCTTTATAGGCTATATTATTAACTATATAACATATATACCCTCTTAATAAAAGTAAAACTTCTTAATAAGTATTATTTATAAAAGCTTAATAAACTCTTCTCTATAATTATCCTATATTAAACTTTATTTCTTAAGTCTTATTTAAGATAACCGCTCGCGGTTTATATCTCCTATAAAGATATTTAAATTACCTACCGGTAATATAAACGCTATGGGTTGGCATAGGCCCCTATATAAGAAACGCGGCGTATTTCGCGTTTCTGCTAAATATACCGAAACTGGAAATGCGGCGCATTTTTAGATGTGAAATGGGGGCAGAGATCTAAGTAAGGGCTGTAATTAGAGCAGAGGTGGAAATGAGGCACATTTCTGCTCTACATGCTTAAGAAGATCGTCGGTGAACTATTGATAGGGCGGCTCTTATTCAAATAAGAAAACTATTCTAGTAACCGTTTGTTAAATTCGCCGCGGCCGTCGACGTCTGGGAGTTGCTTTGATTGCATCAGCTGCTAACGGCGGTCAAGTTCCTCATTGTTATCCTGTTAGGCCTTGCTAGATGCAATACTTGGGGGTTTGATGCAAATCAAGCTACGGGGAGGGGCTAGTACTTACGTAGTCTGCTTAAGCATCCTGACTCCCTTCTCCCGGCAAAAGAATAAGAACCGCCGTATGGTTCGATCCCGCTTGAATGACGCCATCACATCGCCTCGAGGTCCTCCATCTGTTGAATAGAAGGCATATGCCGGGGTGTCACGTGCGGGTCATGGGTCCTGAGATTACGCACAGAAACAGTAGATCATTCAGGGGCAGACACGAAAAAACAACAACACAACACGAATACACTGATTTGGGATGAACCCCTTTCTATAATGTCTAGTATAATAAGAAAAGAGTTATAGAGAACCCCTATTATATATTGTAATCGTCCCTTAACTAAGGGATATTTAATTTATATAGGACTTTAGCGCGGTATTAATAGCTTACCTATAAAGGGATATTTAATTTTATACCTAAGGGATATTTATAAGAAAATAGGCTTCTAAGGGTTATAAAAAGCTTAAACTTAATATTAAGGTAAAAAATTATTTAATTAATTAATTTTAATTAACTTAATATTTATAATTTACTTCCTTATTATAATCTTAGCTTTACTTTAAGATTTAAGCTAATTTTAAGATAATTTACCTATAGTATATATTATAATTAGGGGTTAGCTAACCTATGGTTTTTTTATATAGGCTTTTAATATAGCACTATTAACTTACCCCTTAACCTATGGTTTTAATCCCTATTAACCTATAGTTTTTAAAAAACTATTTTCTTAATATTATAAGAAGCTAAAAATTAGCTATAAG
>SSHR01001253.1:0-22013 GCA_006518225.1 Fusarium neocosmosporiellum | reverse complement strand
GGGAGCGAGAGCCCGTGTGAAGGCGCGGGCTGCCCAGAGCCCCGAGGCGAACCAGTTGACAAAGACAAACTCGTTCTGAGAAAAGGGGATCAGCCGGGCCTCGTGATAGATCTGCGAGTTTGCCCGGAGGAGGCTCGTCGGGAGACCGGAAAGCGGGCGGTAAGGGGAGAGCAGGCCCTGGGCCTCTATGCCGTCACCACTGTTGGGCGCCGCATCGTGGTCAAGGGACCGGAGGATGTACTGGCAGTGTACGGGGGTGGGATACCAGGGCGCGAGCTGGGCATGCCGGACGGGGCTCATGAGGTGAAGCCAGTGGTAAATGTGCAGGCGGATCTCGAGCGGGAGAGAGAGGAGGGTAAGCTTTCTCTCATGACCCTTCTTTGGGAGCTCAGGTACCGAACGGGGCGTGGCGTCGTCGCTCGTCATATCCATGTCCGATGATCCGTACAAGAAGTCTTGAGTATGCGGTCGCTCACTGCGACACAATTGATATTCCATCATGACAAAGATGATGATGATGATGGCAAGACAGCAATGAACAAGCAAGGCAAGCTTCAACGCCAGCTTCCCACTCAAATGCTATATCCCTTAAGCTGGCAAGGANNCTTGCCAGCTTAAGGGATATGTAACCGACTCATGATGCTCGGCCAAAAAAACAACAGCACACACGTTAACCACTCACCGAGACGGACCGCCGTATTTATTTTGCACCCACCTTTCCGCCTGTCCTCGTGAGCACTAGCATCCCAGCCATGCGCTGTCAAGAACGCGGGGAAACGCGAGCACCTTCAGTCAATGGCCTAGCTTCGCACCATGGACGTTGGAGTGACGACACTGGCTGCGTGCTGTGGCCAGTCAGCCACAGCAAAGGTCAGCTTACGACGAGGGATACTGTCCTTGTACTGTACGGTAGCTTGGAGGGGGGTTGTCTGGTACATCCAATTGGGAGCGAACCTGGAGATGAGAGGGACCCAGCATTGGAAACTTTGAGCGATGGCATTGTCCTTGTTTGATGGAATGACCCGCCGTTGGAAACTTTCAGCGATGCATCTCTGATGGCGTCTCGGTGGAATCTTTAGCAATGAACCCATTGCTCGTGATCATGACCGGGATGGATAGCATGCGTCTGGATTGATACACGAGAGGCGCCACATGACAAGAATAAACAACCAATGCTCATGCTCTATCCCCTGCTTTTGGCGACCTGCATGATTACTGTGAAATCAATAGAAGGAATCTAACCCACCCAAAGTTCTAACCCCAAAAACTCCCATCAGCTTTGCAACGCCAAAGCTTGGCTTTCTCTCATCAAGCGCTAAACAGCTGTCAGCTCATCTTCCAAGACCTGAGCTGAATGTACCTTGACCAACTCGTTTTCAACCACTGACGACAACACGCATGGCTAGTCGCCTTGACCAAAGCAGTGCAACCAATGCCGTAGTCCCTCGTAATATCACGAATATATCGCTGCAACCTGTTCAACTCATCTCTACATCCCTTGAGCCGGCATATCAAAAGGCGAGGCGTTGATGCCCTGAAGCCCCTTGTACACGTCCCTCTTCCGCTCGTACTCGACGTTGCGCGGCACCTCAAAGTCCCCCCTCGCCGCAAACCACAGCAGCGTCTCTGGCTCAGCACCCCTCACCTTTTGCTGCGCCGCCCCGTCGTCGTCGTCTTCCTCCTCATCCTCGTCCTCGTCCTCATCTTCGAGATCCCTCCTTAGACCCGTGCGCACGTTTTCTAAACCCGCTGCCCGCTCTTCTGCCGTGTATACGTCGCTGGCCTCGTCGCGGACGTAGGCCGTCACCCGGTCGATCGTCCACTGTCGTAGCTCGTGCCAGATATCTTGAAGATCATTGATACCCTCTGGTGTGGCGAGGCGGGCAACTTCTCGACCCTCAATGACAAGCTCTTCCACGTCGGGCTCGAGCTTCTTGCGGAGGAGTTGGGTGAGGACGTTTTCTTGTGTGCGGCCGGGGTAGTTGGGTGAAGGATGGATGGCCATGCGGTTGAAGAGCTCCGAGTTCTCGTTAAGACTGTCGAGGACGGTTTGGAGGTTTCGCTGGAGAATCTGGGTCGAGGCCTGAAGGGAGGATCTGAATTGTAGCAGGTCAGCCATTGCGACTCAAAGGATCAAAGGTGAGAAGCGTACGCTGGTGGTAGTGGATTGCTCCTCATGAGGTCCGCCTTCAAGCTCTGAATGCTGCTGGAAAGCTGCGCCAGCTTGCTGAGCGTCTGTTCCAGGACCTTGAGCTCATCGTCGTCCAAGGTGTGCGTTCTTGACTCGTCCATCGTGATGTCGACACAAAGACGGCGTCTCTCGACGATGGGGAGCTGGCGATTACGGCTCTAGACACTGGACAACTTCTAAAAGAGACGCGCGATGCAAACAAACAATGTAATACCGATGCGCTAAATGAATATGTTGACCTTGTAAGGATCTACACAATTGAAAATGGAGGTTCACGATGCGCGGGGCTCTCCAAGCTTCAATTAGAAGCGCGTCACCACGCGCAGACCTCACACCGAAAGTGGAGCTCTCCCAGCTGGCAGCCTCACCCTCAGGCAGCTCACCTCAGTGCCTGAAGCGCCAGGCACCCTTCAGCACAGTCTTAGGCACTGGGGTGATGGACCCTTCTACAACAACGCCCCTGAAGCTTCTAAACCCGGGCATCCGCTAGAACGGCAGGACCCTGCGGGCATACTCCACTCACCCCAGACTCCTTAGACGTCATGGGTCTCTGTCAACATCAACGCCAAAATCGCACAATCGCGCTTGTAAGCAGCCTTGGTTTTTTGCCTCCTGCACGAAAGACGTTTCCTTCTCTCTTTGTCTGGGACTTTTAACAGCCGCCGGAGCGAGCGGCCCGCGCATCGCGCGATCGGCCGTGTCGGGTGAGTCAGGCCGACACTCCGGAGATTCGGAGGAGGTCTTTGGAGCTCATCATTGGAGGGGGGGGGGGATTGGTCTGAATACCAAGATCAACGGAGTAATCTCACCGCTCATTATTGTCGGGGGAGATGATGCAAGATGATAATCGCGATAATCAATTGCTTGCCTCGGCGTTAATTCGCCCATTGAATTGGCTTCGGGGAGTCTCGAGGTTTGAGCCACACCGTCGGCAAGCCCCTCTTGTTGATACTTCAAGCCGAGCTCACAAGTATGCACGGGGAGTTGTTGACTTTAAAATATCTTCATTTTCATTAATTGCAAATCGCATCATGACTATAAACAGCTTGCTTTTAACCAATTTCCAATAGATAACAACAAAATCCAAATAGCTGGCTATGCACGCAAATGCCAAAGAGTGGTTTTCAAGTAAAACCCAGACGCTGTGCATGGCAGACAGACAAAACCGCTAAAACCGAGCTTCCACCAACAATTTCCTAGTTCATGTCTCGTAATAAAAAAAAAGTTCCTTCTCTACACATACACCCCCTCAAGAGCCGCGGACTGAAGAGACCGCCTTGCTCTCGTACCCGTTGGCGTCGACGAACGGGAAGCGAGCTCGGCGCTCCAGGTCGTCCAGAGGGATGGTGGAGCGGATGTACCTGCGGCAGCGGCGTTAGCACGTCTTCAACTTTGCGGGTGATGTGATTGATGTGGCTTGGACTGCAGGTAGGGGTTTGTTGGTGTTGGTCCACTTACTTCTTCTTGCCGTCATCGACAGGGTCAAAGTCCCAGCTGGTGAACTCACCCTCCTTGAGGGCGTCCCACACAATTCGTCGTGTGCGCTGAGATGTAAACACTTTCTCTGTGATGGCGTCAAAGTCCCACCGGGCGTGGGCTTCGGCCTCAAACTTGAGGATGGCATCCTTGGCTTCCTCCTCCTCGGGTGTCTTGGGCAGGATCTTCTTGAACCGGGCCAGGTTGTCCAGTTCCTTGGGGTCTCGGGCCAAGTTATAGAGTTGGGGCTCATCAGCCGGGCAAGTGATGTACTTCCAGTCACCTCGTCGAATCATCATGATGGGACGAACGGTGCCCTCGCCAGTGTACTCGGCAATGACAGTGTCGTGGCCTTCGCGGCCCTCGAGGTGAGGCAGCATGCTGATACCGTCCATGGGGAGATAAGGGGCCGGCTTGGTTCCAACCAAGTCGCAGATCGTAGGCAGGAGATCAAGAGTCGACACATTCTGGGTGACACGGTGGGGAGCGAAGCGCTTGGGGTAGTTGATCAACATGGGAACGCGGACGGACGACTCAAAGTAGCTCATCTTGTACCAGAGGCCACGCTCACCAAGCATGTCGCCGTGGTCGCCGCTGAAGATGACAATGGTGTTTTCAGCCAGGCCAGCATCCTCAAGAGTCTCAAGCAGTCTTCCGATGCAGTCATCAACGTAGCTCACAGAGCCATAGTAGGCTCGCTTGGCTCGCTTGATCTGCTCATCGGTAAAGTTCTGGTCCCAAAGGTCGCAGACCTTGAGAAGCCGCTTGCTGTGGGGGTCCTGGTCCTCCTTGGCAATCTTGACCTCGGGCAGGGCAATGTCGACGTCCTCGTACAGGTTCCAGTACTTCTTGGTGATTGTGTAAGGGTCGTGGGGGTGGGTGAGAGAAACAGTCAAGCAGAATGGTCGCTTCTTGGGGCCCTCACGAACGTGGTCCCACAGGTACTGGGTGCTCTTGAACATGACCTCCTCGTCATAATCGAGCTGGTTGCTTCGGCCGCAAGGACCGGCCTGGAGGATAGAGCTGGCATTGTGATACCACTCAAGTCTGGTGTCAGGCTCGTCCCAGTTGACGGCCCAGCCGAAATCGGCAGGGTAGATGTCACTGGTCAGGCGCTGCTCATAACCGTGGAGCTGGTCACCAATAAAGTGCATCTTGCCAGCAAGAGCAGTGTGGTAGCCTTTGGCTCGCAGGTAGTGGGCATAAGTGGGAACATCGGAGCCGATCTGGGCGGCGTTGTCGTAGGCGCCAATCTTCATGGGCAGCTGACCACTGATCAAACTCATGCGCGAGGGGGCGCAGAGGGGCGAAGGGCAGTATGCAGAGTCAAACTGGACTGAAGTGGAAGCAAGACGGTCGAGGTTTGGTGTCTTGATCTGGGAGTCGGGGTTGTACATCTTGAGCTGGGGAGCGGCCAGCTGGTCGGCCATGATGAAGAGAATGTTGGGTCTCTCGGCATCAGGGGAGAGGTGAGGAGCCGCAGAGGTCTCCCCGTTGGAGGGGGGGAGGGAGTTGAGATCAGGGGCCATTGTGAGATTCAAGGCTCAGTCTGGATATATGGCTGTGTGATGTTGGGAGGTGCTGGTGAAGGAACCACTGACAGAGGGCGGTCTTGATGTTGTTGGCGTTGTCTTTAGACAAAAGGTTGATGACAATGGTAGGGGGTATCGAGGGATGTTTGTATGTGAAGAGGGTTAAGGTTTATGAGGTAGGAGGTGAGTCAAGCCGGCAGGAGGAAGGGGATGGCTTGATAAATGTATGGCGTGCTGGCGAAGACGGGTAGATCGAGTCAAGCTTCTACACGTCTCGTGAGATTCGATGCGGAGATCTACTAGCTTAGTCGTCTCTTCGTATCCTTGTCCGTCTTGTTGCCGCTCAGAAAGTGGGATCCAGATGGATAAGTCAAGGATCAATGGGCTGAGAGGGCGCAGCACGACTTGTTGGACTGTACGGCACACGCGGAAGCACAGGAACAAGACTATGGCAACCAAGCAAGCGCGTTCCGTACGAACAGAACTGTCTCGACGTATGTACACGGGGGCAGCGGGAGATGCAGGGGTAAGCAGAGTAGAGGAAGATAGGGTAGAGGCTGGATCTGCGTGAGGGTTTGTGTGGGTGAGAGCTCGAGATTGGATGAAATCCTGGTAAGAGACGACGAGACAAGCAGCAAATTCCCCGACTAGGTAGGCCAAAAAAGGGAAGGCAACCGGTGAGGTGATTGACGCCACAAGTTTTGCAATGGGCACGAGTGGGAACATAGTCGCCCTTTTATCTTTGGAGCTGGAGGGTCCCGTCCTCCCATTGTTCCATCAGTCTTCTCTTGGGCTACTGTACTGGCACGGGAAGCAAGCTGGGGTGTGAAGTGAAGGCGGCTCACGGTGGCGGTGGAGGACGGTCGACCCCTGCTCGGCAGACGATACGCTCGCTGTTGGGTCCATGATGGATGGCAGGGATGCGTAGCCAGGGGTTATTCCAATAAGCCATGTTGCAAGTTCGATCACGCAAGAAGACGAGCGCGCTAGGGCATGGCAAAGGGGCGTGTGTGTGCGAGATGATGGAGATGGGGAAAATTGGAGCCTGGAAGCTGGGGGAGACAAGAGCTAGATATGCACTAAACGCGGCGTGTCAATGACTGTCCGAGTTCGGTGTGGCCCTCGATAGTGCATAATTTAATCCTGAGGCCAGCCTCTCCCACCGTCAATCAACACGAGCTTGGACTGACTGGCTTTCCAGACTCCGTCACGAGGATCATGATCAACACACCACGAATGCCAGAGCACTGTTGAGCGAGGACTCTGCTGTTATTGTTATCTCCGAAGGTCACCACCATGCACGCCTTCTCCGGAGCCGCAAGGGAAGGGATGGATGTCCGGTTCTACCCACCATCACTCCCTTGATGAGCCCGGCGTTCGGCTCCCAAGTCCGTGGATGCCGTGTCTGGGAGATAAAAAACCACATCACATGGCCATCCTTTGTTATCCTTGCTCATCCTCCTCCTCCTCCTCCGTTTCAAGTCAGTCTTTTTTGATACGGCGGTATGTAGATATCCGTGGCACATGTCCGGTTGCGCTACCGTAGTGCGCGGCCGCAGAGTCGGACATCCCTCCATGGACCACCATAGATCCCTCTGACCTTTGTGCCCATATCTCACGAGCCCCGAACCTCGATAGTGTAAAGCCTTGTTTAAGCGCCAAACACTATGGCTGCGTCTCGAATTCGTGTGCTGTAGGAGGCAGGGATTCAGGGCTGAGCGACTACTCAATTAGGCCAGCAGCAAGTCGCGATTGGTCAGCGCTTTCCTCGCCAATCCCTCCCCGGTCAAGCCCACAAAGATTGACAGCCCCTCCATCTTACACGGTCCATCTGCCATGTTCCATCCAACCCTCCATCAGCCAACCAAGTCGAGAAGCCACGTCTTTTCCACTCTTTTCCGGCTGTTGACTAGAATCAGCATCATCATCATCATACATCATGCCTATGCCTGTTGGCGTTGTTCGGAGATCAGATAAACCTGACCAAGCCATAACTGGAGTACGGCTAAAAGATGTCGTCAGAGAGCAAGACGATTCAAAGCTTGGCTACGTTAAGCCTCGTCAAGCAAGTCCTTGGCTTCGTCAGCCTCGACAGGCAGTTCCAACACCTCCGAAAAAAAGATTGCATCCTGCGTGGGCATAATACTCAACTGCATGACTTTGCATGGGTTGGTCAAGGTGCAGAATCTGCGCCATAAACAACAAGCATCAGCAGCAGCTGCCAAGGTCACAACCTCGCTCTCGATTCATCACATGGACACCGATCTCGGTTGACCTGGGCTTCAGGGATCTCCTTCTCTTACGCATCCGCGACTCCATCGTGATGCATCCAGCTCCAGCATTGGCACATTCATACTACATACAGTGCCCGCCTCAGCTTGACCATGATGGCGCTGCCGCCGCTGCTGTTGCTCATGCTGATTCTCCACATGCGCCTGTCGAAGGTCTCCAGCCTCCCGTCCCTCGTTTCATGCAAACCAAACGATGCAACCTGCACCTCGTCCCACCATCTCTGAGCAACGAGCAGCAACACAAGCACCCACGTCGTTCTCCACTGGCTCCTGCTTCTGCATTCCTGCTTTAGCGGGCGTCACGATGGCCCACGGAGCACGGAGCCCTGGGAGTTGACGACGCACTGGCCTTGGGCGCCCATTAGCCGGTCCCTGCATCCTTTATCTGCATCTCCCTTGAGGCCAAGGGCTCGAGAAACTTGCAACCTCCAAGAATTGTCTATACGGTGCATGGGGATCCTACATGACACTGTACGACCCTCCCAATCGCCGCCGCCACGGACCGTGCCCGATCACTGTATAGACAATTTTCAGAATCCTCACGCGCTCCACAGGACGATAACCTGCTGCCATTGCATTCATCACGTCGTCTTTTGGCCGCCCGCCACAGCCTGCCTGTTTCTGCTGCGCATCTGCAACGCCCTCCCTCGGTTTATGCCCATCCGCTCCCGACGTGTCCTCTGTTGTCTCGTCTCCTCCTTCGGCAATCGACCGTCTCTGTCTGACCACGATTATCTCGCTAAAGGGAGAAAAAACAAAAAACGAGGCGACATTCATGGAATGAGAACGAAGACCCGATCCACTGCAATGCAGTTGGAGGATGTTTGCGCAAACTGCGAGGCTCTAGTCTAGCAAGACACGACAGACATCCGACGGACGACATGTACGGCACGCCCGGATTAGCGCAAGCGTTCACAGTTTACTTGGTACACCCCGACCCAAAACCAGGCGGTCCTCGGCAGTGCCATAACGCCTTGTCAGCGTTGGATGGTGCAATCTGGGGTTGTCAAACCCTTTCCCGACAATCCGGCGAGCTACAGCCGTCCACGAAACCGTAAGAGTCGAATTGGCGTTGGAATTGGCCGAGAACGAGACGAGACGAGGCAATCACCCCTTCTCAACTACCGATGTCGACATTGAAATATCGGACGATTCCCTCTTGTGGTCCGGGGCCTCCTGGTGTCGCTTCCCTCCGTCTCTCCTTCAGACGAAGAGGGAGAATTGCTCGCCGCAATTTTGGGTCCCGGACCGGGCCAATGTCCACATCAGCCCGGGCTTGGTTGTTGGGGCTTTTGCTAATCGACCCTCTTGACGCCGACCGACTTCCGGCCGGGCTTTCATTGCTCATCAATCCACCACGGCCGCCACCAAAAAAAGCCCGCACCCAAAGCAAAGCAGGCAAGCAAGCAGTCGCTTCTGCTGCGGTCGCACAGCCAGCCAGCCAGCCAGCACCCGAACAACTCATTGTCTGCCACGCATGCAAAGACGAAATCAGTCACTCTCGGCTACTCGAGGGTCACATTTGCACATTGCTGCTGCGACGCTAGTCAGCACAATTGACTGATGAACTGTCGTGAAGGAGGTCGCTTTCCGTCTAGATACGGCCATGACCAAGAGCCAACAAGTCTCGATCTTCGATTCAGCATGGACAATTGATCGACTCGGGCACAATCAGGGTCTCAGCTGATCATGCTTCACCTTCCTTTGTCTGCTTTCTTTACCGAGGTTGTGCTTATCTCGTCTCGTCCGCAATTCTGTGACTAACCGACTCCCAACCGCCTCAACCGCCTTACCGCTCATGGCTCTCTCGACTCAAGGCTCACTCCCTAGCAAGGCACCAATCTCCCTCACGCGACACACCGGCTGCAACTCGCCCACCGCTCGTGAGCAATTTCCCTTCGTAATCCATGCTACGTGCCTTCTTTCCCTTCTCGTCTTCGGTGCGCCCACTTTGCATCTTGAGTCGGTGGATATGCAATTCTTTGCCGTTGCCCCATTCACGTATCCCCTAGTCGCCCTTCCTTACGACCTGCAAGCTAACTCGCAATCCCCTATCAATCAATTCGCTGTCGCTGCCGCTGCTGCTTCCTCCTTGGCCTCGACTCGTAGGAACCTTGCTAGTTCACGCCTTCTCCACCGGGGCTTCCTTACAACTAACAGCTGAACCAAGGTAGCCAGCCAATCATGGACTAGCTGTTCCGATACCCGATCACCGACAACCTCTCTTCAATGAGTGGCTGTGCCTGTTTTATCGACGGCACAACTCTTTGTTTTGTGCTGGCAACTCGATCGTCACAAGGACGTGAAGCGAACAGCACACGAGACAGTAGAAGCAATCACACAATAGTCACGGTAGTTCCGAGGAGTTAAAGGCGCTTGATAATAGGCTCTAATGCCATTTTCATACATTATGCCAATCAGAAACGATATCCTAGTAATTCAATCCATCCATCCATCGCACGCCGACCGAAGCGACCGTCCTCTCCCCTCAAAGACACGAGTTCGCGTCAACACAAAAAAGCATGAACAATTCCCTCTGTTTACCTCCATCCCTTCCCTTTCCCTTCCCTTCCCTACTCCGCTGTCCCAATGAATGCCGTTGGATTTCCGTCGTGAGTATGTTTTTTTCGGTTGTCGTCGTCGTTTGCAGTTCATGCCTCTTGAGCGCTTCCACCATCTCCTCCCACGCAGGGCAGCCTGAAAACAAGAAAAAAAAAGTTAAAAAAGAAGTGAAAAAACAACACGCATTTGCACAATACCCTTCCATCGCGCCGATTGCAATGCTTCATCCAGTCTTGTACGTATATCCTCCCCTTGAACGTGGCCAGCCTGAACAGTCGCTTTCCCTCCAGGGGGCAGCCAGTGAAAAAAGTATACATAATCTCCCTTACTGCGTTCGGTAAAACTTTTTGTACAGCAGATGCAGCAGCAGGTTGACGTTGAGCTTGAGGTTGCCCTCAAACAGCGTCATGAACTGGTGCGACTCGAACTGCGCCTGCAGGAGGTCCTCGATGGGCACCAGGGCGCTGGCCCCGGGGATCTGGATGTGTCCTCGTGAGCCCTCGAGGCTGAAGATGCCCACCTCGTCGCACGAGATGGTCAGGTTGATCTGGCCTTGGTCGCGCTCGCCCACGCCCGTCCACGACACGAGCACACCCTTCTCCGAGAGCTGGCGCACACTGTACTTGTAGCTGCCAAACTTGGGCACGCGACCGCTGCGCTCAAGCTCGCGCTGGTGGTTGTACTGCTTGGTGAAGGGAAGGAGGAAGCGTTTTCTCCTATTCAAGTTGTTAGTCAAGGCCATCTCAACGTTGGACCGGTAACACTTACCCCTTCTTGTTCTGGAGGGTCTTCATCGCCTGTTCAATGTAGTCGTCGTAACTCTTGCGCTGCTGCTCAAGGTATTTAGCCTTCTCGTGCAAGTTGCTAAGAGTCATGCGGACACCCTCCAACTCTCGCTGTCGCTGGACTCTTCGACGGCTCTTGGTGCGGATATCAAGAGCGATGGCGTTGAGCACATCCTGGTAGCAGTTGTGCTTGGAGATGCGGCCCAGCTTCTCCAGCCTCATGACGTTCTCCAGCGCCGTCCGCTTGAGCTCCTGGTACGACATCCGGGTGACATCAATCATGTTGGAGTCGGAGTAGGCTCCTCGGGTGTCGCTGCCATCGGCAAAGTCCTCACGAAGCAGCATGTGCCACTTGTGCTCGTCCTCCGGGGAGATGGGCTTGATCAAGATGTCGAGAAGGTTGGTACCAGTCTGCACGCGGATAATATACAGCACGCATCGCTTGGTCTCCATAAAGAGAGCCTTGACGTCGGCCTCTGGGTCATCAATGTCGTGCAGCTTGGGTGTCAGGAACATCTGGATATCCGAGGATCCGGCAGCGTTCATCTCGCTCTCGTTGTTCTTAGCACTGCCGAGGTCGTGCATGATCTCCCGGAGAACGTCTTCGCGGTTGGGGCACATTGTCTGAAGCTCCGAGGCCACCAGGTTGTGGATGGCAAAGACATCCGTCATCTTGATGTACAGGGTTGGCTTGTTCTTGGCGTACAGATCGTTGAACTCGTCAATATCAAACGTCCTCTCGGCATCGGGAACAGCAATGAGGTCGCTGGTGATCTGGACGAGGCGCTCAATAGAATCGGCGATAAAGGCATTCAGGGGCTGGAGGTAGACATTCTCGCCGCCGAAGGGTCGACCAGAGGCAACCTGGCTGATGACCTTGGCAACCTCGCTGAGGTTCCTCTTCTGCAGAGGGCTCAGAGTCTTTTCGATCACACCCACGTTCTCGGGAGCCGTCACCGCTGGTTGGAGGTAAAATCTCCAGAGCCAGTTCGAGACGACCTGCAGCAGGTTCTCTGGGGGCTCCCGCTTGAATTGTTGTCGCAGGCCTTCAAAGATCTGACTGCACACGAAGCGGAGACCGTAGGGCATCTTGTGCAGAAGGTCTTCCAGGGCCATAAAGACCTGATCACAAATCTCTCGCAGGTCACGCAGGTGGTCGATAAAGAGTCGTCGGGTTTCAGGATCGCGAATGGCAACTTCTCGGGGGACATCGAGGGGTCTTTGGTCGGGTCGACCAGTGGCCAACTCAGCGTTGTTGATGGCTGATCGGTATATTTGCATCGGGTCACTCTCCAGATCGAGAGCCGGGTCCTCGACAATGTTATCCCGGATGAGAGGGCCAAGAAGATCTCGGAGATACTTGCGGTCGCGAGGTGATCGAGTGTAGTTGCTGAGGAGCTTGGACCAGAAATAGTTGCCGCGGATGAAATCCTGGACAGCTCTAGCTCCAGCGATCTCCTCTCGGATGGAGCGAGCAATCAACTTCAGAAGGTAATACTCCTCTCGTCGCTTCTGGGCATACCCAAAGAGGCTCATCATCAGGAGCTCAATACGCTTGCACTCCTTCTCAGCTGTTCCTTGCTCCCGGATGCGCTTGAAGAGTCGAGCAAGGTACTGGGGCTGGGTCTGGAGGTTGAAGAAGAGTTGCTGGTAAGATTCAAGCTTCTTTCTTGAGCTCTTGTTCAGGGCCTTGAGGTCGAACTGGTTGGCGGAGGACATGGAGCTGTTTGCAAGGAAGCCCATCGAGTTGCCTCCGTAGTTGTGCTGGTGTCGAACAACCTCGTCCAGGGTGATCTTGTTCTTGACCAGGAGGGCGATCTTGATGTCGAGCTGGTCAATGTAGTTCTCCAGCAGCTCGTTTTGTCGCACTTGCTGGACCACTGTCTTGCGGATCCGCTCAAACTCGATTTCTTCGTTGAAGTCAAAGTCACTGTCGTTGAGAAGATGGACAAAGTTCTTGACGGCATTAACAGGGGGGTTCTTGCCAGTAGTCAAGCTCTTGTAAGCCTCGCCCTGCACCTTGGCACGGACGAAGCTCTGGATCTTGATGACCTTTTGCATGTTCTCGTTGAAGAACCGTCTCTTCTCTTCGAATCGAGCCCGGACGATGAAGGCCTTGGCGGCGGCCTGGAACTCGACAATCGACTCCTCCTCCTGTTCCAACTCTGCCATGATGTCTTCGACTCTAGCGCGCTCCATCATGGCCCGAAGAATGCTCTGAAGATCAACAATCTGCGGTGTGTGGGAAGCCAGCTCATCGAGGAAGGCTTGGTGTTGTTTTCGGTACAAGAATCCTCGGATATTGCTCTGGAGATCCACGATCTGAGGTTCCTGCTCTTCAAGCGCATCCAAGTCTGCCCCAACTCGCTTTCGCTCAAGCGCACCTCGAATGGATGCTTGTAGGTCAATGACAGCAGGCTCATTCTCTTGCAGGGCGTCAAGCAAGCTCGTGACATCTCTCCTAACTGCTGCTGCACGGGCAAAAGCCTGAAGCTGGCCAATGTCGTTGATGTGCTTGTCGAGCTCGGTCTTGACTGCGGCCGTCTCCTTTCGAGCGCGGAGGCCCCGAGCAAAGGCCTGGAGAGAAGTCCACTGAGGGCCAAAAGCCTTGAGTTGCTCTTGCTGGCGACCAATCTGATCTCTAGTCAGCAATGCTCTCGCCGCTGCCTGCAGGTCGGTGATGGCATGTGTTTGGGCATCCAGCTCTTGGAGATCTTGCTCGACCTTTCCACGAAGCAATGCTCCGCGAACAGCCGCCTGCAGTTTCTCGACAGTAGCAGCCGTCTCCTTAGTCTCTTCGTACTGCGCGGTATGATTCTTCCTGACCAAAAAGGCCCTCGAGATGGCCTGGATCTGCCGGATGGGGCCTGCGCACACCTCAAGCTGAGAAGTCAAGTTCCGTACTTGATCTCGGACCTTGTTAGCCCGGATCATGTTCTGCAACTCGAGGATATCAGGCTCCAGTGCTTCCAGGATTTGATCCCGTCGATCCAACCTCCTTCGGACCAAGAAACCGCGTGCTACGCTCTGTATCTTGGTAGCAAAGAGTCTCATCTCCAGTCGGTATCCCATAATCTGCCTGGTGAAATCGCCGCGGATTCGAGACTGCAGGTCGATCAGCCAGTCCTCCTCGTCCCAGAGCCTTTGCATAACATCGCCAAGTCTCACACGAACAAGGGCACCTCGGACTTGGGCTTGCAGTTCGATGATAGACTCCTCATTCTCTGCCAACTCGCGGTCGATTCTCTCCTCCTCAGTCTCTTCCGGCTCGGGTTCAGGTTCCGGAACGCCAAAGTCGGCGCCCATATTGCCAAAACTGGGCATGCTCGCTCCAAGTTTGTCGAGGCCCTTCTGCATCGCCTCCAGCTCATGGTGCTCGAACTCAAGCTGACCCACGAGGTTGCCGATGCGGAAGTCGACTATGCCTTTTCGAAACAAGAGCCAACTAAGGGCATGAATGCAGTAAATGACCTTGGGGATGTTCTTCTTCTCATACAGATCAATAAGCTCGAAGCGGAACAGATCCGGAAGCTCCACTTCGTCGAGGTATCGGAAGAAGATGGCAATGTTGTCAGAGTGCCGGTATTGAAGCCTGGGGTGTTGAAAGATTCGGTACCGTCTGTCGGGATTGAGTGCCTCTACAACCTCCGCCAGAGTAACACCGTCACGAAGGGCTTCCTCGAGTTCAACGATGGGAGGAATAGCCTTGTGGATGACATCTTCAATCCACTCCTTGGCCTCACCGATATGGCAGAGGTATTCGTAAGCTTGAAGGAACTGGCGCTGCTTGTCCATCCAATTGCGACCCTCCCAGCTATATCCAGTCGTCTTTTGACCGCGGCCTCCATTGGTCTTGTCTGTCCGTTGTAACCTGCGGCGGCCACGCAAACCAACAACTTCTTGTGCAGGCGAGGTGATGGTGAAGTCATCGGCCGAGTCTGATGATACTAGGCGAGAGAGCGTCCTCAGCTGGCTTGTCGAAGATTTGCCCAACCCTTCAAGTTCATCCCGAGCCAGGTGTGTGCTATGCGCATGCACATGGTGTGGTGATGTAGGGTGGTGAGGTGCCTGTGGGCGAACTGAGTCGGATCTTGTCAGAAGCATCGAGTTGGGTCGCATCATTGTTGGTCGAGAAGGCGAAGTAGGCGAGGCCCGGCCATCATCATATGACAAGGACAATTTGCCTATATCAATACTCTTGCCACGGTCATGACGGGGCGATTTATGGGGAGGTGTAGCTGGCGGCGAGGCTGCCGGAGCCTGAGGAAGCGGCCGAAGAGATTGTCGAACGGATCCGTAGGGATTGTCGTGGGATTTCTTGGGGCTCGTCATTTGCCCGGATTCAAAAGTCTTTGCTCTTGCCCTGACATCGCTCTGGGCACGTTTATGACCGGGGACTGTTTGACCGAAGCCGGCTGAACTAGAGACGGATGTGTACCCGCTGTTAAGGCTATGTTCAGAGACGTGCGAATAGCCAGACGACGCGGATGAGGATGTTGTCGAGGGAAAGCGGTTGAGGTGGGAGGGTGATGTAGCGGTGCCAAAGTCGAGGGTATGTGACTGGCGAAGCGGATGCGGAGGAGATTGCGGAGATGGTTGGCTGTGAAGATGGTGTTGAGGTTGATGCAGATGTTGAGTTTGGAAATGGTGAGTGCGGAACGACATTGTGGTTGTAGTGGTCGTCGACCGAGCCGCAGCGCAGTCTCGGTCTCGGTTTCGAACGGTCAAGGAACGAAAATATTAAGAAATAATAACACCTTCCGGGCGACGTTAACGCATTGTTTCGAGCGGGCGGCGCTCGGGTCGTCAGAGGGATGGAAGAGTGGTCGTGGTCAGCGCTTCAATTTGATTTGGGCACGGAGCCTCGATTTCAAGACATGCGCTTGGCCTGGTGATGGGAGATGATGTTGAGGAACTCGGATGAGTGAGAGGGGGAAAAAACACCAAAGTGTTGGAGCGTCAGAAGAATACGGATCGTTACTGCGTCTCCGATATGACCCATGTCACAAATTGTCAATAATGCCCAAGAAGACGGCCGACCAAGGGAGAGTATACGTCTGTATGGCGGGGCCTGGAGGCTTCGGCCAGCCAAATCCCGTAGTAAACAAACAACGGGCCAACCGCCTAGCAACGGCCGCCGTGGCCCCGATTGGCAGCGGGCCCGCTTTTATGTCGACCTCATCCTTGCGAGCCCCTCATGTGTTTAATATGGCCAGATTATTATGCAAATCAAGTGCCAACACACAGAAATTGATTCATGCGCTGTTCTTTTTCTGCTTGTTTCGGGGTTGCGCATATGACTGGCGACATGGGATGAATTTGCTTGAGTTAGAATACCTCTTTAATGTTTACTTTCCCCTTCACATTCATCTTACACAAGGTTTCGAGCGAGCAGACGCAAGCACGTTTTAAGTTAGAACGTGGTCTAACAAAGCCAAAGCATCGGTGTTACATATGAAATGCGGTTGGGCAGTTTGAAACAGGAAACGGTTCAAAACAACCAGGTAAACCTAACATCAGCTTCAGCTTGCATTGGACATGAAAAAGATCGAGGCATCCGTCACATGCAGAGCCAGATCCTGGATCGCAATCGGTGGATTAAGTACTCAATCCACATGATGACAAAAAGAAAGCAGAGACATGCATACGACACTCAACTACACCACAGCATTAATGATTCCCCAGGCGTGAACCAGCAGGCAGCACAAAGAGGTAGCTCATCCTTCAGTGTTAGATGGATGTTGCTGTATCGTAGTGGGGTTCCATGAGGTCATCCACGCGAAATATTCTGTTAGGCTCGACCAATCGATAGACCACGATAAATGTCATAGCAAGAGCAAGGGTGGACTACGCCCCGTGATTGGCTCAGTGGTGCGATTTTAGGCTGGTCGAGGCTGCAGCGCACTGTAGGCAGGAGCCTATCCCCAATTTTTACACTGTACCTAGAACCCAAGCTTCGGGCTTCACCATCAAGCTCTGAACCACCCACCATCCACAATCATCAATTAATTATTCACGATCTTCGCTCAAGCTACTCTAGTATCTGCATCTTTCGCTTGTTGCGACCATCTTCTACGAAGAAAGCCAATTGCCTTAGGCTCGGCCGTATTAACCCATGGCTTCCAAGCAGCGCCCATCTGTCCTTGTACGATCATGATGTTTGCGCGTCACATACAGCTTGCTAATCCAACCTCCAGGTGACAGATGCAAGGGAGCGCCCATCCCAGAGGAGGGTTCTGCAGCGTCAGGATACCGCTTCAGGCCCTCCTGGACCCCCTGCGCCGATGCGATTCATGACTGTCGACAATGTCCTCCAGTACAATTCCCAGATCCCATCCGGCCAGCCTCGCGGCCCGCCGGCGCCCCTCCCCCGAGGCCCAGGAGGAAGCCCCCTCAGCAATCGCCGAGCCGTATCAGGAGGCCTTCCAAACGTGCGGTCCCGTACCGGCCAGCCCATGCCTTCAAGAACCACCAAGATCAGCGAGAAGCTAGTACTCCTTCCCGAAACGGACGAGAAGGACGATGATGTCGATGAAGAGATTGAGAGCGAGGCGATTCTCGCAAGGCGCCTACAGGATCAAGAGAATCGACCATTGAAGGATGAAGAGCTTGATGTGCTTCGAAAGAGAGGCGGCATCCGCGGGAAGAGCTACGCCGAGAGGTTGCCAAAGATGCAGAGGACGGACAGGGTTAGCAGAGTGACGGCCTATTGCACCGCGCAGGCATACAAGATCAAGCCAACGGCCGAGTTCCTGCGGAAGAAGCATGAAGCCAAGACCAAGCTGTACGACGACTGCCTATATATCATCTACGCCCTGCCGCTTCTCAATGGAACTGATGGATATCGCGTCCGGAGTCGACCTATCCTCAAGACCCCTGGGACTGGCAAGACGGTTCTGGACCTTGAGATTGAGCGCAGCGAGCAGAGAGATCATCATGAGGGTTACTTTGAGGACGACGCATACACGGGGGCCAGCCCTGATGGTGGCCATGCAATGCCCTCTCACTTCAGCGATCGCCCGGTCACGCCTGAAGAGCACAACAACCCGTTCCATCATGATGATGACGATTTGGCCATGAACCGTCTTGCGCCTGACGCTAAGAACTTTGCAGAGATGTTTGTGTACTCTTACGGTGTCGTCGTCTTCTGGAACTTTACCGAACATCAAGAAAAGGACATCCTCGCCGACCTCACCTTTGCCGATGCCGACGCCATAGAGAACGGCACCAGTAGCCTGCTCACCCGGCCGCTAGACCAGGATGACTTTGAGACGGAAGAGTTCCACTTCGAGTACAGCGCTGATATCAAACGCCCGCGTGTCTTCAACGATATGATTACTCTGCTGCCGCGCTCCGACCATATGATCAAGCTCACCATCAGTCATGCCATCGCGCAGAGCACGCGCCTCTGCTTCTTTGAGGAACGCATGAGTGAGACAATGCTGGATGCGCAGCATGTACCCAAGACGTTGGCCCTCACGGGAGAGTTGAACATGACACGCACCGAGATTATACGCATGGTCGGTCGTCTCTTCAAGAGCCGTGTCGACATCAACCTTTGTAAGTGCTCTACTATACAAAATAGACAAAGCTAACCTGTGCAGCATCCAATATCCTAGACGTCCCCAACTTCTTCTGGGAGTCTGAGCCGACCCTTCACCCTCTCTACGCAGCTATCCGTGAGTATCTCGAGATCGACCCGCGCATCAAGGTCCTCAACGAACGATGCCGCGTCTTCCTTGATCTCGCCGAGATCCTGTCCGACTCAATTGCTACCTCAAAGATGAGCTACATAACCTGGATCATCATCGTCCTCATTGCCATCAGTATCGTGGTCACCGTCACAGAGGTTGCCATCCGCTTCGGTATGCTCAGCAAGGCCAAGGGTCCCGGCGCGAACCCTGCCCTCGCCATGCCCGTTCTCGGCGAGGGCGTGTCTGGTAACATCCCACTGCCACCGAGTGATTTGGAGATTCTGGCGCAGACGTTGGGTTTACAGGCGAACGCGTCGTTTGATGAGGTTAGGCAGGGTATTTGGGCTCTGCGGGAGGAGAGCCTCCTCGATACACCACAGCGGCATGAGGATATCTAGCGCCTCTTGAATCGTGATTCTATTTTGTTTTTACTTTGTAACTCGTTTAGCACGGCGTTGTATGGATCTTTTTGGTGGTTTGGAATGCACCAGCCTCTTGTTTATAACCCATTGGTATCTTACTTTACTAGATTCACAAATAATTTACGTTGACCAGCCTGCATGTAAACACGAGCATTCATCACATGCAAGTACATATTCAAACTCAAAAAGTCTCATATTATCATATCCTGTTACAAAACACCAACACCGGAACGCCGAGAGATTAATATACAGTGTCTATTTTTACTCAGGAAAGCAGACCCTATCCAAGAAAAAGGAGAAACAACAACCGAAGTTGTACAAGAAAGCCACGGGGAATCTTTGTCCCCGTGTGTTTCTGGAAAAAAGAAGCCATAGCCCATGATCATGACAATAAAAAAACATCCCAATCTCTGCCCCATTTTGCTCTGCTGAGCGAAGCCCGTGGAGGACCGCCGTATATCAAAAAGTTACAACAGGCGAGGAATGCTTTACCAGAGAGAGATCCATCCGTGCCCGCGCACCCAGTGAGAATCCCAAAATAAAAGCAAGCATAGCAAGACGCCAAAAAAAGAAGTGCTTCCCCTTTCCTTGTCTTCGCTGGCCCCCTTACCCGATCATCTATAAAAAAGGTCATGTACTAAAAAGCGGGGGTACTGATTTCCAACACAAGTCTGTTCTACCGGACCTGCTGGTCGACGGGCTTGTAAGCGGTGGCGGCAGCGGCGGCGGCCTGCTGGCTCTTTCGGTTCTTGTTGTCGAGCTCGGCTTTGCTGTAGATGGCAGCACCAAGCATAGTGACGGCCATACCAGCTCCGTTAAGTAGGTCGACGGTTACATCGAAAAGTACGATGCCGAGAGCAACGGTCAAGCACTGCTTGAGGTTACCGCAAACAGTCATGGTGAGGGCACCAGCAAGCTTGTTGGTGTTGAACGAAGAGATGTTGAGCAGCAGGGCGAGGAAACCGTTTCCGAAGAGCGAGGCCAGGGCGGGAGGGAGAGAGACGTCGCCAGAGGTGATGAGCTTGTGGAAGCCGCTGACCTCGCCGGTAGCGGTGGCGCAAGCCAGAGCCTGGAGAGCAGCGAGAGGAGACATGCGGAGGAGGAACTCGATGGGGGGCAGGGCGAGAGAGCCAGTCATGAATCGGTTGGTGACAACCGTCTAGAAAAGAGTCAGTGGCCGAATCAATCTAGATCAAGAGATCAAGCTTACCTTGAGAGCAGCAAGAACAACACCGAGGATGGTGAGGAGGAAACCAGCATCAGTGAAGCTCATCTCACCCAGAGTGGTCATGGCGGCACCAATGATGAGAGGCAGCAGAGAGAGGTACGTCATGGTGCTGTAGGTGCGGCCGTAGTAGACGCGGTAGATGAGGATGGTGAAGATCGGGCACAGCATGCGCATGGTCTGGTAGAAGGGAACGGAAACCATGGCCAGAGACAGGTTGGAGACGGCAATGTTGGCGGTGAAAAGGGCACTGAAGGCGACCAGAGCGAGGTTCTCACGGCGACCCAGTCGCGACAGCTTGAAGTAGCCCATCTGCATCATGACATAGGTACCACCGCTGGCGAAAGAAGCGTGGAGGAAGGTCAGAAGCCAAGGAAAGTGGAACTGCAGTGCGGGCGCATGGTCAGCATCGTGTCGAATCGAACGGGGTTGCGTGTGACGGCGCGGGCCGAGAGGGCGCGGGCGCCATCAAACTCGAGGTTGTAGACTTACCATTCCCAGGACCAGCTTGTTGTACAGAGTCAGGAGAAGCGAGAAGAAGAAGTAGGTGCCGAGCCAAGCAAACTTGACTGTGCTGGGGATCGAGTACTCGTGCTCGAGGTTCTGGTTCTTGGGGGGCTCGGCGCGGCCGGCATGGCTCTCGAGGTCAAGTTCGCCCTTGGTCTCGAGATCTCTCTCCTCGGAGGAGAGGAGAGGGACGGGCTCCTCATTGTTGGGACGAGACATTGTGCTGGTGGTGTTGGAGTCGCTTTTCGCAGAGGAGAATGCGCCGGGTTAAAATGAAGATGGGGTCGGAAGATGGTGTAGTCGGGTGCAAGAGAGTTACCGTCTGCGCTCTATTGCCGTCGGGTCTCTAGCATGCTAATCTCGGGGGACCGATTCGCTGAGGATGGGGATGGTGATGATGATGAATCGACGCGCAGCGAAGTCGATTACGGATGCAAACGATAATGGGCACGGAGCGGCCGAGGTCGTCAAAGGTTTGAAGTTGTAGGTGTAGAGTTGAAACGTAACACGGAGTAGCGAAGAAAATACAGGGGCCGCCAAGGCCAAGAGGGAGGGAGGGAGAGAGGAGAAGGGGGCCGGGATGGACGGAGCGGAGGCGGGAGACAGAAGTCAAAGTAGCGAGCGATTGGACCCAACAAGGGAGACGGAAAGGAAGCGCAGGCTCGTGATGCACACAGATGCGATAATAAGAAGAAGACGGACGGAGAGACTCGCAAGAGAAGAGGGGAATTAAAAAAAAATTAGAGGGAGGAGAAGGGAGGAGGGTTATGGGATTGGGATGGAGATGACGGGCAGCGAACGTAGCGGCCTCTGCTTATGGGCGCTTGTCAGCAGCGACTAACTACAGTACCCAGGACTTCAAGGGAGGGTCCCCCCGGCCTCTCTCCGCTGACTGGCTCGCAGGATGTTGGCTGCAGCAGCCATCCATTCGATCGTTGCGAGGTACCCCGTGCCAAAGTACCACATGGCCACCCGGCAAGGCTGTGCCAAATTAGTGAACAAGTGTCAGCATTGGCGGAACACCTACGAGGACTTGCCAGCCAGCGCTAGCCTTGGGATGGACAAGTTCTCACCCGGAGCTAGGTAGCATGTGCGTATTCTTCTTCAGCGGGAAATTACATCGAGGCCTCGATGCTGGGCAAAGGAATTATCCCATAAGCTGGCATAAACCTCCAACCAGGTCACGACCGGGGGGTCGGTCCAATTAAAATGCGTCAAATTAAAGATACTTTATTTGCCCCCTAATTTATATGGTGATAGAAGTCCCAGCAATTCTGCTGGTTACAAATCGCAACATTGCAAATGACACATCCGTATCTGGTCTGCCG